>JBBPBX010012443.1:18711-44042 GCA_038048925.1 Garcialebias charrua
ACCATACCATACCATACCATACCATTTTATTTATAAAGCACTTTAAACAGGAACAAGTCCACACCAAAGTGCTGGACAAACAAACACGCAACAGGCAACACATACAATGAAGTACAACACGAAAAACATAAAAACATTGCAGATCATAAATCAAACGATCCAATACAAATCAGCTGGCATTGAAAGCAATGGAGTAGTAGTGAGTTTTTAACCGGGATTTGAAAACCGAGAGGGAAAACATTCTGTTTTGATGCATTACGAATGTGATGTGAAGTTTGGGAGCTTTGTACTTTTGAATGTGCTCAACGTGAACTGAAGGTGTAAACTGTATTTATAGGGAGAAATGAAGAAACAAGAAGACTGGAGCTGCACAACTGTTCACACGTTCAAGTCCTGACGTTACAGAGCCACTTCCAGAGCGTCAAGTCCAGCTGTTCCTGGAGCTTGCTCCATCTAATCGTCTTCAGGACAGCCAATTTTTAATCAGTCAGTCTCTTATTATAAGCATATTAAAATCAAATTGGTGCATCCAGAAAGTATTCACAGCGCTTCACTTTTCTCCTGTATGTCTTTGCCTTATTCCAGATTGTATGTAATTCATCTTTTTCCTCAAATTGCTACACATTATGACGAGGTGAAAAAAGATTTGAGATTCTTGCTAATTTATTAAAACTAGAGAAATTGCAATTCCTGTGAAAATGTAGTGTGAATGTTTATTGCAGAAGAACGTGCTGAAAAACACCTGAAATGGAAGAACAAGTCTAGATTAGCAGAAGAAAGCGGAAACACATATTTGTTTAATTGGTTTTAAATAATGTTTTAATGGTTTAAATTAGGCTAACTGGTAACATCTGTCCCTAGGTGTGAGAGAGAGTATGGTTGTCTCGTGTGTCCCCCACCTCTCACACAGTGAGCGCTGCACATGGTGACCCCTGAAACCCAAAAAGAAAGAAGTGGGTAAAGATCATGGATGGATGGATGGGTAAGGATCATGGATGGATGGATGGGTAAGGATCATGGATGGATAGTTTAAATAAGCAGAAATGAGTACAAAAATAAGGAAATTACATAAAAATGCTAAAATTGGCAAAAGTAGCTGAAAAGGCAGAAAGCTACCAGAAGGAAGAGGAAATAGCTGAAATGACCTAACAACGTGGAATTAGCTTAAAAGGCTAAATGTAGCATGAGAGCAGCTAAACAGTAGCTGAAAACAGCGGAAAGAACCTGAAAGCACAAAACAGCTGAAATTAGCTGAAAAAAGTTCAAGTTTGCAGCCTGAAGCTGAAAGAAGCTGATGCAGAACAAAATGTGAAAGGAGCAGTAACGGGTTCATCTAAAGATGTGAAGGATGGAAAATAAGCTCAACTCATTTTCTATGAGAAAACAAAATGGCAGAAAAGGCTAAATATTTCAAAAAGCTAAAGTTGCACCAAAAGCCTGAGCAGGATTGTCCTGAAAGAGCTGAACGTTTTGATGTAGATGAAACCTGCGAGACGAGGTGTCGTGAACAAACGTGCAGATGGACAGTGGTGGGACCGCTTCATGAACATTCACACAAACAGAACAACAACATCTGTGCCAGTTCAATCCGTGTATGGTTCGTTCTTTGGTTATTCCGTTTTAAAACGAAAAAACTGAATAACCAAAGCTTGTTTGGTTATTTGGTTTTTATTTTGAAACGGAATAACCAAAGAACGAACCATACACGGATTCAGTTCCCAGCTGCTGCTTCATACTGGTGCACCACTGGCAGCAGCCTCTGGTCTTTTTGAACACGATGCTTCAAGCACAGCACCTTGTCTTTTCTCCAGCAACATCACGCTGGATGGGAGACGTCTGTGCAGCCATATCTCCAGAGGTGTTCAATCAGATTCAAGTCTGGACTCTGGTGCAGACATTCACAGAGCGGTCTTGAAGCTCCTCCTCTGGTGCTGACCTTCACAGAGCGTTCTTGAAGACCTTCCTCTGGTGCAGACATTAACAGAGCGGTCTTGAAGACCCTCCTCTGGTGCTGACATTCACAGAGCGGTCTTGAAGCTCCTCCTCTGGTGCTGACCTTCACAGAGCGTTCTTGCAGACCTTCCTCTGGTGCAGACATTCACAGAGCGGTCTTGAAGCTCCTCCTCTGGTGCTGACCTTCACAGAGCGTTCTTGAAGACCTTCCTCTGGTGCAGACATTCACAGAGCGGTCTTGAAGACCCTCCTCTGGTGCAAACCTTCACAGAGCGGTCTTGAAGCCCCTCCTCTGGTGCAGAAATTCACAGAGCGGTCTTGAAGCCCCTCCTCTGGTGCAGAAATTCACAGAGCGGTCTTGAAGACCCTCCTCTGGTGCAAACCTTCACAGAGCGGTCTTGAAGCCCCTCCTCTGGTGCAGACATTCACAGAGCGGTCTTGAAGACCCTCCTCTGGTGCAAACCTTCACAGAGCGGTCTTGAAGACCCTCCTCTGGTGCAAACCTTCACAGAGCGGTCTTGAAGCCCCTCCTCTGGTGCAGAAATTCACAGAGCGGTCTTGAAGCCCCTCCTCTGGTGCAGACCTTCACAGAGCGGTCTTGAAGCCCCTCCTCTGGTGCAGAACCTTCACAGAGCGGTCTTGAAGCCCCTCCTCTGGTGCAGACCTTCACAGAGCGGTCTTGAAGCCCCTCCTCTGGTGCAGAAATTCACAGAGCGGTCTTGAAGCCCCTCCTCTGGTGCAGAAATTCACAGAGCGGTCTTGAAGACCCTCCTCTGGTGCAAACCTTCACAGAGCGGTCTTGAAGCCCCTCCTCTGGTGCAGAAATTCACAGAGCGGTCTTGAAGCCCCTCCTCTGGTGCAGAAATTCACAGAGCGGTCTTGAAGACCCTCCTCTGGTGCAAACCTTCACAGAGCGGTCTTGAAGCCCCTCCTCTGGTGCAGAAATTCACAGAGCGGTCTTGAAGCCCCTCCTCTGGTGCAAACCTTCACAGAGCGGTCTTGAAGCCCCTCCTCTGGTGCAGAAATTCACAGAGCGGTCTTGAAGCCCCTCCTCTGGTGCAAACCTTCACAGAGCGGTCTTGAAGCCCCTCCTCTGGTGCAGAAATTCACAGAGCGGTCTTGAAGCCCCTCCTCTGGTGCAGACCTTCACAGAGCAGTCTTGAAGACCCTCCTCTGGTGCAGAAATTCACAGAGCGGTCTTGAAGCCCCTCCTCTGGTGCAGACCTTCACAGAGCGGTCTTGAAGACCCTCCTCTGGTGCAGACCTTCACAGAGCGGTCTTGAAGCCCCTCCTCTGGTGCAGACCTTCACAGAGCGGTCTTGAAGACCCTCCTCTGGTGCAGACCTTCACAGAGCGGTCTTGAAGCCCCTCCTCTGGTGCAGACCTTCACAGAGCGGTCTTGAAGACCCTCCTCTGGTGCAGACCTTCACAGAGCGGTCTTGAAGCCCCTCCTCTGGTGCAGACCTTCACAGAGCGGTCTTGAAGCCCCTCCTCTGGTGCAGACCTTCACAGAGCGGTCTTGAAGCCCCTCCTCTGGTGCAGACCTTCACAGAGCGGTCTTGAAGCCCCTCCTCTGGTGCAGACCTTCACAGAGCGGTCTTGAAGCCCCTCCTCTGGTGCAGACCTTCACAGAGCGGTCTTGAAGCCCCTCCTCTGGTGCAGACCTTCACAGAGCGGTCTTGAAGCCCCTCCTCTGGTGCAGACCTTCACAGAGCGGTCTTGAAGCCCCTCCTCTGGTGCAGACCTTCACAGAGCGGTCTTGAAGCCCCTCCTCTGGTGCAGACCTTCACAGAGCGGTCTTGAAGCCCCTCCTCTGGTGCAGACCTTCACAGAGCGGTCTTGAAGACCCTCCTCTGGTGCAGACCTTCACAGAGCGGTCTTGAAGCCCCTCCTCTGGTGCAGAAATTCACAGAGCGGTCTTGAAGCCCCTCCTCTGGTGCAGACCTTCACAGAGCGGTCTTGAAGACCCTCCTCTGGTGCAAACCTTCACAGAGCGGTCTTGAAGCCCCTCCTCTGGTGCAGAAATTCACAGAGCGGTCTTGAAGCCCCTCCTCTGGTGCAAACCTTCACAGAGCGGTCTTGAAGCCCCTCCTCTGGTGCAGAAATTCACAGAGCGGTCTTGAAGCCCCTCCTCTGGTGCAAACCTTCACAGAGCGGTCTTGAAGCCCCTCCTCTGGTGCAGAAATTCACAGAGCGGTCTTGAAGCCCCTCCTCTGGTGCAAACCTTCACAGAGCGGTCTTGAAGACCCTCCTCTGGTGCAGAAATTCACAGAGCGGTCTTGAAGCCCCTCCTCTGGTGCAGACCTTCACAGAGCGGTCTTGAAGCCCCTCCTCTGGTGCAGAAATTCACAGAGCGGTCTTGAAGCCCCTCCTCTGGTGCAGACCTTCACAGAGCGGTCTTGAAGACCCTCCTCTGGTGCAGACCTTCACAGAGCGGTCTTGAAGCCCCTCCTCTGGTGCAGACCTTCACAGAGCGGTCTTGAAGACCCCTCCTCTGGTGCAGACCTTCACAGAGCGGTCTTGAAGCCCCTCCTCTGGTGCAGACCTTCACAGAGCGGTCTTGAAGCCCCTCCTCTGGTGCAGACCTTCACAGAGCGGTCTTGAAGCCCCTCCTCTGGTGCAGACCTTCACAGAGCGGTCTTGAAGCCCCTCCTCTGGTGCAGACCTTCACAGAGCGGTCTTGAAGCCCCTCCTCTGGTGCAGACCTTCACAGAGCGGTCTTGAAGCCCCTCCTCTGGTGCAGACCTTCACAGAGCGGTCTTGAAGCCCCTCCTCTGGTGCAGACCTTCACAGAGCGGTCTTGAAGCCCCTCCTCTGGTGCAGACCTTCACAGAGCGGTCTTGAAGCCCCTCCTCTGGTGCAGACCTTCACAGAGCGGTCTTGAAGCCCCTCCTCTGGTGCAGACCTTCACAGAGCGGTCTTGAAGCCCCTCCTCTGGTGCAGACCTTCACAGAGCGGTCTTGAAGCCCCTCCTCTGGTGCAGACCTTCACAGAGCGGTCTTGAAGCCCCTCCTCTGGTGCAGACCTTCACAGAGCGGTCTTGAAGCCCCTCCTCTGGTGCAGACCTTCACAGAGCGGTCTTGAAGCCCCTCCTCTGGTGCAGACCTTCACAGAGCGGTCTTGAAGCCCCTCCTCTGGTGCAGACCTTCACAGAGCGGTCTTGAAGACCCTCCTCTGGTGCAGACCTTCACAGAGCGGTCTTGAAGACCCTCCTCTGGTGCAGACCTTCACAGAGCGGTCTTGAAGCCCCTCCTCTGGTGCAGACCTTCACAGAGCGGTCTTGAAGACCCTCCTCTGGTGCAGACCTTCACAGAGCGGTCTTGAAGACCCTCCTCTGGTGCAGACCTTCACAGAGCGGTCTTGAAGCCCCTCCTCTGACATCTTGTCCATGTGCTTTGGGCCGTCCTGCTGAAAAATGACCCGTCGCCCCAGTCAGGTCCAGAGCTCTCTGGAGCAGGCTTTCATCCAGGACGTCTCTGTACATGGCTGCATTCATCTTTCCCTCTATCATGACCAGTCTGCCAGTTTCTGCTGCTGAAAAACATCCCACATCATGACACTGCCACCAACATGCTTCACTGTAGGCATGGTGATGAGCTGGTTTTCTTCCAAATATGATGCCTGGCATTCACACCAAAGAGTTCAATCGTTGTCTCATCAGACCAGTCTTGCTTCTCGTGGTCTGAGACTTTCAGATGCCCTTTGGGAAACTCCAGACGAGGAGCCATGTGTCTTTTATTAATGAGTGGCTTTCATCACATCAGATTGTACGCATCCTTTATGATTGTCCACTGTTAAAACCAGGTCTCTTGTAAACGAGTCCTTGAGGCTCGGTGGGACCAACCTGTAGAAGTAAAGGTTGGATGAATTCATTTGGCCTCCACCATGCAGGCCTGGTTGGTGGATGGCTGCAGAGATGGTTGTCCTTCTCTCCACAGAAGAACACTGGAGCTCTGACCGAGTGACCATTGGGTTCTTCAACTTCCTAAGGCCCTTCTCCCCCGACCAGTTTAGACAGCTGGCCAGCTCTAGGAAGCGTCCTGGTGGTTCCAAAGTTCTTCCACTTATGAATGATGGAGGCCACTGTGCTCACTGGGACCTTCAACGCAGCAGAACGTTTCCTGTATCCTTCTCCAGATTTGTGCCTCAACACAGTCCTGTCTCGGAGGTCAACAGACAATTCCTTGGACTTCATGCTTGGCGTTTGTGCTGTGACATGCACTGTCGACTGTGGACCTTCTGCAGACAGGTGTGGACCTTCTGCAGACAGGTGTGGACCTTCTGCAGACAGGTGTGGACCTTCTGCAGACAGGTGTGGACCTTCTGCAGACAGGTGTGGACCTTCTGCAGACAGGTGTGGACCTTCTGCAGACAGGTTTGGACCTTCTGCAGACAGGTGTGGACCTTCTGCAGACAGGTGTGGACCTTCTGCAGACAGGTTTGGACCTTCTGCAGACAGGTGTGGACCTTCTGCAGACAGGTTTGGACCTTCTGCAGACAGGTGTGGACCTTCTGCAGACAGGTGTGGACCTTCTGCAGACAGGTGTGGACCTTCTGCAGACAGGTGTGGACCTTCTGCAGACAGGTGTGGACCTTCTGCAGACAGGTTTGGACCTTCTGCAGACAGGTTTGGACCTTCTGCAGACAGGTTTGGACCTTCTGCAGACAGGTTTGGACCTTCTGCAGACAGGTGTGGACCTTCTGCAGACAGGTGTGGACCTTCTGCAGACAGGTGTGGACCTTCTGCAGACAGGTGTGGACCTTCTGCAGACAGGTGTGGACCTTCTGCAGACAGGTGTGGACCTTCTGCAGACAGGTGTGGACCTTCTGCAGACAGGTGTGGACCTTCTGCAGACAGGTTTGGACCTTCTGCAGACAGGTGTGGACCTTCTGCAGACAGGTTTGGACCTTCTGCAGACAGGTTTGGACCTTCTGCAGACAGGTTTGGACCTTCTGCAGACAGGTTTGGACCTTCTGCAGACAGGTTTGGACCTTCTGCAGACAGGTGTGGACCTTCTGCAGACAGGTGTGGACCTTCTGCAGACAGGTGTGGGCCTTTCACACCAAGTCCAACCAGCTGGAGTTACCACACGTGGATTTGTTGACATCTCAAGGATGACCAGTGGAAACAGGAGGCATCTGAGCTCCATTTGGAGCTTCATGGTGAAGGCTGTGAATATTTACCTCAACATTTCTTAGTTTTCTGTTTAATACATGTTCAAATATAAAAAATATATTTTTCACTTTGTTAGAATGTGTAGAACTTTGTGGAAAAAGATTACTACGGTTTGGATTCAGGCTGTAACATCTGGGTGCACTGGAACCTGCAAGCTACTGTCGGGGACACTGAGGAAGACCACGTGTCCTGCAGTAAGACGTGTCCCTCTTAACAGCAGAATTAGCTAGACCGTGCTCGTGGTGTGTTGGATGCGTGTGTTTCTGATGGTTGGATGCGTGTGTTTCTGATGGATGCGTGTGTTTCTGATGGTTGAGACTGGAACTGAACTGTTTTTTGTTTTGAACTACTGTATTTATTTCTTCACGTTTAATAAAAACAAACAATAACTTTGTCTTTGATCCATGTTTTCAAACTGAGGGCAACTATTTCTGTAACCCTCTGCTTAGTCCGCACATCGTAACAATCGTTGTTTACCAGCAAACAAACACGTAAACAGCCTGGATACATTTGTTGTTTGTGGGGGCATAAATTTCCAATAAATAATTTGGAGTGTGACAGGAAAGAAAAGTTTAATCGTATGTGATTCTTAATAGTGTTGGATTTTTATAATAATAATGAATTTAATTTATAACACACTTTTCATTAACAAAAATCTCAATGTGCTACAAAGTGCAACTAAAATCAAAGAGTAAATAAAAACAAGTGATAAAATCAAGTAAAATCAATGATAAAACAACAAAAATCAATAATAAAATCAATTAAAATAATGATAATATCAAGTAAGATCTAAGATAAAGTCATGTGGAGGCAGAGTAGGCTCGCTTTAAGCCTTGTTTAAAGTCAACCAGTGACTGTGGAGCTCTCAGGTAGTCAGGGAGGGAGTTCCATAGGCGGGGGGCAGCCACACTGAATGCCCAGTCTCCCATGGTCCTTAATTTGGTTTGTGGAATGTGAAGGAGATTACTGTTCTGTGACCGTAGAGACCGGGTGGATGAATATGGTGCAAGAATGTCCTTTAGATAATCTGGTGAAGTTCCGTGTAAGCATTGATGTGTAATGAGAGCAGTTTTGTACTGAATTCTGTAGGAGACAGGAAGCCAAATGAAGGTTGTGGAGAATAGGTGTAATATGTTCAAATTCACGAGCTCTCAATAAAATCCTTGCTGCACTGTTTTGAATATACAGGTAGTCCCCGATTTACGAGCGAGATCCGTTACAACGAGGCGCTCGTAAACCGGAAATCTCGTAATTTGGAACGGCCGCCACGCTTCTCGTAAGTCCGGAATTTCGCTCGTAAATTGGAACGGTTTTGCTAGCGCGACTACGAACACTCGTTTTTCATCGAAAAACTGCTTATGAGTGCATAAAAATGATCGGAAACGTGTGTCCACATGTTTAGCTAACGAACTGTGGTGAAAAAACACAGGAAAACTCAGTATTTTTTGCGTTTTTTCCAATAATTCGCCAGCTCGTAAGTCCGGAACCTCGTAGATCAGAGCGCTCGTAAATCGGGGACTACCTGTATTGAAGCTTCTGAAGGTATTTACCAGGGATTCCAATAAACAGGGAGTTGCGGTAGTCGAGCCTGGAGGAGACAAAAGCATGGACGAGCTTCTCAGCATCAGGAAAAAGTTAGGGATGGGCGAAGTCTGGAGATGTTTCGAAGATGGAAGAAGCAAGTTTTAAACAGAAGCTTAATGTGATTTTCAAATGTAAGATGAGAGTCCATTTTTATTCCAAGATTAGTAACAGAGGTGGAGAGGGGGATGTCTTGTCCAGAAAAGGAAAGTGTTGTTATAGGAGATGTTTGTACCTGGTGAGGGGTGCCAATCAGTATGGCCTCAGTCTTGGAGCAGTTTAATTGAAGAAAGTTCTGATTCATCCATGCCCTAATTGCCTCCAGGCAGGCAGAGAGGGCAGTGAGTGAAGATGGAGATGACAAGGTGGAAGATGAGGATGCTCCAGTCCTGATGTAAAGCTGTGTATCGTCGGCATAACAGTGAAAAGAAATGTTGAACTGATTAATAATTTGACCTAAAGGCAGCATGTAAAGGGAAAACAGCAGGGGCCCCAGAACCGACCCCTGAGGGACACCACAGGAGACACAGACTGTCTGGGACGTGGCGTTGCCAAGACTAACACATTCCAGCCTATTGGAGAGGAAAGATTTGAACCAGTCCAGGACGGTGTCACAGAGACCGACCTCCACATGAAGACGGTGGAGGAGGATACTATGGTCCACAGTGTCGAAGGCTGCAGTGAGGTCAAGGAGGACAAGGATGGAGGGAGAACCAGTGTCAGCAGCCATGAGGACATCATTGGTAAAGGCTCCAGTATAGCTGTGCGTTGGGCCGAACGCCGCTCGACGTGCTGCGTGCAGGCTGTTCACAGTATAGCTCAGCGTTTCGCTCCAAATTCTTGACATAATTTGAGCAGCAGCAGGGCGGAGCGTTTACCTACGGGACAAATTGAGGTCGCTGATTGGTCATTTGCTGACACGCCTACTGAATTGATTGATTGACAGGTCGGGTGGGGGAAAAAAGGCAGAGGGCTGCGCAGCGGTTTTCTGTGTTTATATGTTAATAAAAAGTTCTAAAAAATAAAATAAAAACAGGGAGCGTTGGTCCAGAACATCAGGAAATATTTAGAGCCTCCCGCAGCCACGTTGAACATGAGTGTAGTTCGCTCGTGACAGATTCATTCATTTCCTTCTCATGAGGAAGGAGGAGGAAGCGATCACTTGACTTTTGGCAAAAAAAAAAAAGTCCAGAGATGAAGAAGGGGAATTTAATACATTTGTGTCTCATACAAAACAGTCCGCCGCCGGGCAGTTTATTGTGAGACAACGCGCGCGCGTAAAGCGGTCGTAAAATTTCACAGGCTTGTGCCGCGGCGTTCAGCCCAACGCAGCTACACTGGGGGCTTAACTCTCAGCAATGCAGTCTCAGTACTGTGAGCTGCTCGGAATCCAGACTGGAACTTCTCATACAGGGAGTGTTGCTGTAGGTGGTCCTGCAGCTGAGCAGCAACTGCTTTCTCCAGCACTTTAGACAGAAATGGGAGGTGTGAAATTGGGCGGTAATTAGAAAAAATGTCGGGATCCAAATTAGATTTTTTCAGAAGAGGCTTAATGATGGCAGTTTTTAGAGGCAGTGGAACATGACCAGATTGTAGAGACTTGTTTATTATTTGTGTGATTAATGGACTTATTGCAGTGATTTGATTTTATGAGACGAGGGGAAGGGATCCAGGGCGCAGGATTATTTTTATCATTTTTATGTTGTGGTGTTTTACTCACAGCAATGTTAACTTCTATAAAACGTGATGCTAAAGACCCGTTCTTTTAGGAAATGGAAGAATTTATTTTTTTAAAGTTCTGGATGAATTTACCGTCAGTGGCTTTACCCACTGTGTACCTCTTACACCCAATCTCTAGTTTTTACACACGAAAGAAAAAACTGCAATATTTTCCTCCTTTAAAATACGTTCAGACAAAATAATTTCTTATACACAGCCATACTACATTTGCATTCTTGCTTGTGACATTTTATAATAAAAAAACTATACACATGATGAGCATCCTTTATCTGATGCAACATAACAGGAACAGCAACATTTTGCAAACTATCTTTTTCAAGTACAGTACTTCTACAAGATGCAAGAGGGAAATAAACAGCACTTTAATTCTGTGTTGAATATGGCACAAAGGTTGAAAAATGAAGACATAAGAGTTGGGAGGGGACCAGAACATGTCTCTGTTTTATATACATGGTGCTACAAAAACTTTTAACGACCACCACAGACCTGAGAAACGTCAGAAGGTAAGGAGGTTTAGTACTACACTGGGTTTTAAAAAGAAAACAGAGACCATTGTTAAATACGCACCTTTTAGCTTCACATTTCTATCTTACGTATGTGATTTCCTTAAAATATTCTTTCTACAAAATGTACATTCTGCTTCAAGCCATAAACCACATCTGTATTTGTTGCTAACAGTGATTGTAACGGTCAATAGTGACAACACAAGGCAGTCCAAGGTTAAAACTTCCATTAAAATATGATCAAACCTAAACATGAGAAGCCCTTACAAATGCCTCGTCATCCTAAACATTCAGTTTATTGAAAGTGATAAACCCATAACTTTTGTGGGTCAAACCATGTAAACTGCATGGAGAACAAACGGGAGGAGGCAACTTGGGACCTGCTAAGACACAATCATTTATAAAGACTCGCAGCAAGTAGTGATGTGCAGGACACTCGAGGAAAATACAATTTTCAGTTTAAAACCAGGATACAAATGATCCCAGGCAACAACGCAGCAAAGCAAAATGGTTCACGGGAAAAACGAAGCGGAACGCTCCGATATCAGCATCGTTCAGGAAGACAGAGTATCAAACTGCTGCACAGAAACAGATGAGAGAAAGAGCGTTTGAAGTGTTGTGATGTTTTTCTCAGTACACTTACCCTTCCTTATTAAGTAGAAATGTAATCATATTAAAAACATCATAGAAGAAGAAACATTCTCCATCTTTGGGGATCCAAAACCAGGATCTAAACACTTCATCTCCATATAAAAGCAACTAAAAAGTGTCTTTGTGTGCACGTGTTATGCAATGTAAACACTGCAGGGATTCATCTGCTTAGGGCTTTCTCAAAGTGTCGTCTGATCACACCTGAACAGCTTTTCTTCACTGCTGGGGCTGAGGTAACGTGTCAGCAATGCACAGCACACTTTCTGAAAGCTGGGATGAAGTCGTAACATGTCTGTCCCTCCACTGGGACTCCTACGTGGCCCATGAGTCTGAATGCTGCACGGAGGTTTGCCCGGGTCTGGACTCGTTACAGTTTGCTCTGTTTGAGCCGCTCTATGTGGTGGCACAATTTCAGGGCAGGTCCTAGTTTCAGACCCATGTACTTCATTATCATGTCGCTCCGGAGGAGCATCAAGGCTTTTCCATCGATCTCCTGTAGAAACAAAAAGGCCAAGTCATTACATCATAAAAACTGTACACCTGGAAGATATACTCAACCGATGAGCAACGATTTAGGAGTTAGTGGATGTTTGTAATCTACAAAGCTCTGTCAAAGTAATACGTGCTCCTCAAACACCATCTGGTATATTACAGTGCTGCACTGCACTCACAAACATTTTATCAGTTGTACTTTGAAGGGGCAGCTGTGGCTGAGTGGTTAGAGAAGTCGTCCTCCAATGGGAGAGTTGGGGGTTAGATTCCACCAGCAGTGACATGTTGAAGTGTCCCTGGGCAAGTCACTGAACCCCTCATTGCCTCCGATGTGTGTCCCATCAGTGTATGAATATGATAAAGCTTGGATTAGTCTTTAGTAGAGTGCTGCATGAATGGGCACAGGTCATAAGAGCTTTGAGTAACTTGGGCCCTGTACACACGTAGCCGGATATCAGTAAAACCGAATCGTTTATCATGCGGTTTGGCCTTTCATCCACACGTGAACTCCGGTTGATGTAACTATAAATGAATAATAATAAAAAAACTCAGACCAAAGTGGAGATTTGAGAATTCTCCGCTTTCGGGTTTGCGTGTGGACTTTCAGAACCGGACATTTGCGTATTTCTGAGCGCTGACGTCACATAATCAGGGTATATGCAGAAATTCCAGAGTTGAATTTAATACCTTTTTAATACCATCAAAATATTTTTTAATACCATCACGGCACCGAGCTGTAACCGTAGCGGCAACCTGTTGTACTTCAGTTTAGAGCAACTAATTGTAAAGTGATAGATTACTGTCATTTTCTTCCTAAACTTTGGTAGTAAATGTAGTTTTATAACAATTACTGGATACATCAATTTGCTTCTTGCCTCAATAAAAGCACTGACCTACTTGTTATTTAAATCTAACCCAAGAGAAAAAGTTTAATTGTTCCCACACATAACATATCTCTAATGGCAAACAAAAACTGTAAACTTGAAAACAGAACAGTTTAGTTAAAATAATTCAACACTGAACACATGCATAATTCAAAAAGAGAGGTAGAAAAATAATAACTACTGTATTTTTCATCCTGTAAGTTGCAGTTTTTTGCATAATTTACATGCCTTGCAACTTATAGGACGAAGTGACATATTTATAGATTTTTTTCCCCATATTTATAAACCATAACACTGAAATATGACCGTTTCATTCATTCTGACTGAAAAAAAAAAAAAACAGTTCATATCTATTGTAGTAATAGTATGGCATGCTGTTGTATCATGTAATAGGAAAACGTGCCTATAATGACAAATTTAAAAAAGTTCAAGACAAAAACAACTGGACTTTATTTATTATACTATTTATTATACTATTATACTATACTTTATTGTTTTTTTATTGCATTTTTTAGAATTCACCATGTCCTGGATGACTGAGAATCTTCACTAGCTATTAATGACTCAATCGGCCTGCCATACTCTCCCCACCTCTCTGCTTGAACCTTCAACCCAGCAGCCAGCTGCACCACGGTGGCGAAATGCAGCTAATTTGACCATTAAAGTGCATTTATTAAAAAAATGACAGACAGAAAAACACCTCTGCTATAATTTCGAGCTAACAAATAATTGTTTAGGTTTTTTTCTTGTTAAATGTCGACGAAACGAGCCGCGCTCCTTCTTCCTGTTTGTCACCGCTGAGCGATCACGGAGCACACATGCACAGAGGCAGCGACATTTTTTATTTTTTAATAAAGCTGATTTAACCATTAAAGTACTTTCATTAAGAAAACGTTAGACTGAGACACCTCTTTTGCTATAATTTCGAGCTAACAAACAATTGTTTAGGTACATTTCTTGTTAAATGTCAGAGGATAAAGCCGTGATCCTTTCCTGTTTCTTTTTACAGACATGATACCAGCTGTAGGTGCGCGCGCACACTGACTGACGATATGACGTCTTTGTTTTAGCTAAGGTCCTACTTGAAACATAAAATTAGAAAAGATAAATAAATTCACAGACATTTTTTTAGACGATAGAACAAGAAAAATATAGTTGTGTAGGTTTAAAAAAATTTAATACCTCGTCAGATGACGTTTATTACTTTTTAATACTTTTTAATGGCCTTAATTTGTGTTAATTTCATTTACTACCTTTTAAAGGGATTGTGACATGATTTTTTTACTATTCATAAAATTGCTCAAAATATATATATTTTATCATTTAAATATGTTTGTTTTTGCAAACAAAATGATAAATCACTTTAATTTTGCTTTAAAAGTGATTTTGAACTTCAAGCCGTGTTTAATCATGGGAAATCCGATTACACTCGAACGCACCATATGTGATGTCACACTGGGCAGAGGGCTGTGGTGTCTTTAATAGCGGACAATTTAAAACTGGACGAATTTATCAATCTATGTGAAGATTTGAGCTATTTGTCTTCATTTTGGGAAGCAGAAAATAGTTTGGGTGATGGAACAAGAAACAACAGGATCTAATTTAGGTCTGATGCTGTATCAGACTTCCTTCATGTCGAGCTGCTCATACCTGCGCACTGTGACAAGCCCAGAGCTCTGCCCAGTGTGACATCACAGATGGTGCGTTCGTGTGTAATGGGATTTCCCATGATTAAACACGGCTTGAAGTTCAAAATCACTTTTAAAGCAAAATTAAAGTGATTTATCATTTTGTTTGCAAAAACAAACATATTTAAATGATAATATATATATATTTTGAGCAATTTTATGAATAGTAAAAAAATCATGTCACAATCCCTTTAATACCTTTTACAACCCCGCGGATACCCTGATAATGCTCTAAAAAAAAGTGCTAAAATGTCAACATACCTGCTCTGACATGATTCCCAGTCGACATTTTCCTTCGTTTTATTAACTTTGTACTCCAACACGGTATTTAATAGTAGTTCAACCTCGCGGTCTGTCCACACAAACGAAAAAAAAGAAAAGAAATAATAACAGGAAGTTGCGGCTGGGTTGAAGGGTTGTGACGGCACTACACTGCCACCTATGGGTTCGGCATATTCATTACAACGCTCTGTGGTGAAAATAAACGGGAACATGTAGACAAACATTTTAAATATCCGAACATGTATGTACGGAGATTTTTTTTTTGCGCAGATATTCGTTTTTCAAACACCAGGCTACGTGTGTACAGGGCTTTGATCAGACAGAAAGGAACTGTACATTTACCATTAATAACTCTTGTTATTGCATTATTATTTAGTTGAAACCCTTTGATTATTTTAACCTCTGGACCCACTTCTAACCTTTTTTGGTTACATACATATACATATATTTTGCTTGAAATGGCAGAGACTGTTTACAAATTGTTTGCTGAATAATGTACCGGTATTTGTTTTTTGTGATGATCACATTATTAAAAAAAATAAAAAATTCATTAGTTTCTGAACTTTTCCGGTGAAAATCCAAAGATTAACCTGAAGCTTAATGTAAAAACACATTTTCCTTCTTCTCCGTCACTTTTGGAACTGCTGTTTATGACATATGATCATATTTAATATTCACCTGGAGCAGAAAGACTACTACGTCCGTCTGCTTTATGGACTTCACGTTTGCCTTCAACACCATGATCCCCCAAACCCTGATGGACAAACTATTCACACTTGGACTAAGCCCCTCCATTTGTAACTGGGTACTAGACTTCTTAACAAACAGACCTCAGTCAGTGAGGATCCACAACTTCTCCTCTTCCACCATAACCCTCAGCACTGGCACCCCTCAAGGATGTGTGCTGAGCCCTCTTCTATTCACTCTGCTCACATATGATTGTGCAGCTACCCATCCAGGCTGTCACATTGTAAAGTTTGCAGATGATACAGCTGTGGTGGGATGCATCACAAACAATGATGAGTCCAGCTACAGGCAGGAGGTGGAACATCTGGAGAGCTGGTGCAAAGAGAATAACCTTATTTATTTATTTTATTTATAAAATTTGTTCATTTTAAAATACAATACAAAACAATCCCATAAACGATAACATACAAAATATAAAAATGAAAGTTAGCAGAAAGAAGAAAAAAATCGTATTATATCTGCCCCTTTTTTCAAACAATTACTGGTAGTTCAAACAAAAATAATCTTCAGTAACAGAACAAAATGAATAACTCTTTCTAATCTAAAAAAAGTCTGGTCCTCTGGACATTTAAAAAACAAAACGAAACAAAGCAAAAAAATTGTAGAAACGTTTCATCTGGTTGATCCACTGTGAGAGGGTGCTATTTATAAGACTGAGCTGAATACAGCAGCTCAGACTGAGGAAGTCTTTTGGACGAAAGTCTAAACGTTTCTACAATTTTTTTGCTTTTTTTTGTTTTGTTTTTTAAATGTCCAGAGGACCAGACTTAGCTTTTTTAGATTTTGGATTATTGAGCATGCATCAGGGAACTCTTTCTAATGTTTTTAACTCTAATACAATACACATTAAGCTACTTCATATATTTCTTTTTAACAATTCAGTTTTGATCATTTTTTTAAATGTAAACATTGACTTGGCATTTTTAACTACATTCTCCAAGCCATTCCATAATTAAATTCCCTGGATTGAGGTAGAACGTCCCTTCAAACTAGTTCTGAATTGTGGTTTTACAAACAACTCTGTCCCCTTAAGATTATAACAACTTTGTCTTTTAACAAAATTAATTTGGATATTTAAAGGCAGTGTGTTTATTCTGAGCCCTATACATAACTATAATCTACCAAATCATGGAACTTCAATACCTTGAGTTGATAAAATAATGTACTTGATGGATGACGGTAATGTTTTCTAGTGATAATTCTTACAGCTCTTTTCTGTAATACAAAAATAGGTTTTGTGATTGTTTTACACGCATTCCCCCAAACATCAATACAATGATTAAGTGTGGAACAATGATTGTGTTATACAACAAATACAGAGCTTTATCATTCAATAGGTCTCTGACTTTGTACAGTACTGCAATCGATTTAGCTATTTTTATTCTTACAGAATTTATGTGTTGTTTCCATGTCAGTTTGTCATCAATGATAACACCCAAAAACTTCACCTCACTCACTCTACAAATCTCAACACCCTCAATTTTAAATGGAACATCAACAGTTCTTTTTTTATTACTGAATATCATGTAATTAGAGGCAGTTATTGAGCATGCATCAGGGTATCATGTAATTAGTTTTATCTAGATTTAATGATAATTTATTAAGTTTAAACCAAGTTTGTATTTTGACAAATTCTGTCTTCATCAACTCCAACATCTGTTCTATATCTTAACCCAAACAAAAAATTGTGGTATCATCTGCAACAAGGACACATTTAAGGAGTCCTGACACATTTACCAAGTCATTCACATATAAAACAAATAGCTTTTTTCCAAGTACAGAGCCTTGAGGAACACCACATGTGATATTGCAGAGGTTAGATCTTACACCATTTATTGGTACAAATTGTTTCCTATCTTTCAAATAGCTAGATACCCACTGTAATGCTGGACCTCTAATACCATATTTATTAAATCTTTCAAGAAGAATGGTGTGATCAATAGTATTGAATGCTTTTTTTTTTAATCAACAAAAATACTAACACAATATTGTTTTTTATTGACAGCTGTAGTTATTTGTTCCATTAATTCCATGAGAGCCATTGATGTAGAGTTTTTTGCTCTAAACCCATACTGACTGTTGCTTTGAATATTTTGTTTAGCAATAAATTGATCTAGTCTGGTCACAAATAGTTTTACTAGAATTTTTGAGAACTGTGGTAACAAGGATATAGGTCTATAATTGTTGAACACACATTTATCACCATTTCTAAAAAGAGGAACTACCTTAGCTACTTTCATATTATCTGGAAATATTCCTGTTGAAAATTATAAATTACATATATATGTAAACGGCTCAATAACATGACTCATTATGTCCTTTACAAACATCATATCCATGTCCACCCAGTCTTTTGATCTCTTGATTTTTTTACTATATTCATTATTTCTTCTTTGTCAGTTCCATTAAGAAAAATACTGTTTGCACAACTTATGATTGAATGGCTCACATTATTATCTAATTTTGGTATTTTAGCTGCAAGGCTTGATCCAACATTCACAAAATATTGATTAAATCCATTTAGAATTTCATTCTCATCCTGGATTTCATCGTTGTCCTTCACAAAATATTGTGAAATACCCATTTTTACTTTAAGATTTTTTAGAACAATATTCATTACTCGCATGTTGCTTTCATATCACCATTACCGGTACTTTTATTGAACAAATCACTATAATATTCCTTCTCATGTTTCCTTATAATCCCTACTAATTTATTTTTATACTTCTTATATTTCTCTTCTGCGTTTTGTGTTCTCAATTTCAAGAAGCATGAATACAAATAATTATTTTTTAACAAGCATTTCTCAATCTTTTTGTCATTCATGGTTGGTCAACAATATTTCTCTTTGGATAATTTTTTACACACAATTTTTTTCATACAGAGCTTCTAAGATATTCATAAACTTATATGATCTGTTCACTTCATCAACATACACGTCTTTCCAGTTTTGTTTATCTAAATCATCTTTTAATTTATACAAAGCTTTTTCTGATGTGTTAATTATTTTTTCTTAATTGTAAGAAAAATGCTTTGATCATTTTTAGAGATTGTGAAAACTGGTAAATGATCACTTAAATCAGTTGTTAAAATGCCACCTATCACATCCCCATTTGTTATATTTGTGAAGATACAGGTCCTTCTAAAAAAATTAGCATATTGTGATAAAGGTCAGTATTTTCCATAATGTAATGATAAAAATGAAACTTTCATATATTTTAGATTCATTGCACACCAACTGAAGTATTTCAGGTCTTTTATTGTTTTAATACTGATGATTTTGGCATACAGCTCATGAAAACCCAAAATTCCTGTCTCAAAAAATTAGCATATTTCATCCGACCAATAAAAGAAAAGTGTTTTTAATACAAAAAAGTCAACCTTCAAATAATTATGTTCAGTTATGCACTCAATACTTGGTCGGGAATCCTTTTGCAGAAATGACTGCTTCAATGCGGCGTGGCATGGAGGCAATCAGCCTGTGGCACTGCTGAGGTGTTATGGAGGCCCAGGATGCTTCGATAGCGGCCTTAAGCTCATCCAGAGTGTTGGGTCTTGCGTCTCTCAACTTTCTCTTCACAATATCCACAGATTCTCTATGGGGTTCAGGTCAGGAGAGTTGGCAGGCCAATTGAGCACAGTAATACCATGGTCAGTAAACCATTTACCAGTGGTTTTGGCACTGTGAGCAGGTGCCAGGTCGTGCTGAAAAATGAAATCTTCATCTCCATAAAGCTTTTCAGCAGATGGAAGCATGAAGTGCTCCAAAATCTCCTGATAGCTAGCTGCATTGACCCTGCCCTTGATAAAACACAGTGGACCAACACCAGCAGCTGACATGGCACCCCAGACCATCACTGACTGTGGGTACTTGACACTGGACTTCTGGCATTTTGGCATTTCCTTCTCCCCAGTCTTCCTCCAGACTCTGGCACCTTGATTTCCGAATGACATGCAAACTTTGCTTTCATCCGAAAAAAGTACTTTGGACCACTGAGCAACAGTCCAGTGCTGCTTCTCTGTAGCCCAGGTCAGGCGCTTCTGCTGCTGTTTCTGGTTCAACAGTGGCTTGACCTGGGGAATGCGGCACCTGTAGCCCATTTCCTGCACACGCCTGTGCACGGTGGCTCTGGAATCAGCCCTTCTCCACAATCTTCCTCAGGGTCCGGTTCACCTCTTCTTGTTGTGCAGCGTTTTCTGCCACACTTTTCCCTTCCCACAGAGGTGCCTTGATGCAGCACTCTGGGAACAGCCTATTGGTTCAGAAAGTTATTTCTGTGTCTTACCCTCTTGCTTGAGGGTGTCAATGATGGTCTTTTGGACAGCAGTCAGGTCGGCAGTCCATGATTGTGGTTTTGAGTAATGAACCAGGCTGGGAGTTTTTAAAAACCTCAGGAATCTTTTGCAGGTGTTTAGAGTTAATTCCTTGACTCAGATGATTAGGTTAATAGCTCTTTTAGAGAACCTTTTCATGATATGCTAATTTTTTGAGATAGGAATTTTGGGTTTTCATGAGCTGTATGCCAAAATCATCAGTATTAAAACAAAAAAAAGACCTGAAATATTTCAGTTGTGTGCAATGAATCTAAAATATATGAAAGTTTCATTTTTATCATTACATCATGGAAAATAATGACCTTTATCACAATATGCACATTTTTTGAGAAGGACCTGTATTGATTTGTAGTGATTCTGGGTTTCTGTATCAGGGTATATGCAGAAATTCTAGAGTTGAATTTAATACTTTTAATACCTTTTTTATACCATCAAAATATTTTTTTAATACCATCAAAATATTTTTTAATACCATCACGGCACCGAGCTGTAACCGTAGCGGCAACCTGTTGTATTTCAGTTCCATGCAACTAATTGTAAAGTGATAAGATTACTGACATTTTCTTCCTAAACTTTGGTAGTAAATGTAGTTTTATAACAATTACTGGATACAGTACATCAATTTGCTTCTTGCCTCAATAAAAGCACTGACCTATTTGTTATTTAAATCTAACCCAAGAGAAAAAGTTTAATTGTTCCCACACACAGCATATCTCTAATGGCAAACAAAAAACTGTAAACTTGAAAACAGAACAGTTTAGTTAAAATAATTCAACACTGAACACATGCATAATTCAAAAAGAGAGGGAGAAAAATAATAACTACTGTATTTTTCATCCTGTAAGTTGCAGTTTTTTGCATAATTTACATGCCTTGCAACTTATAGGACGAAGTGACATATTTATAGATTTTTTCCCCCATATTTATAAACCATTTGACTGAAATATGACCGTTTCCATTCATTCTGACTGAAAAAAAAAAACCTGCAGTTCCTGATGGCCCCATAGTAGTAATAGTGTATGGCATGCTGTTGGCTGTTGTATCATGTAATAGGAAAACGTGCCTTTAATGACAAATTAAAAAAAGTTCAAGACAAAAACAACTGGACTTTATTTATTATACTATTTATTATACTATTATACTATACTTTGTTTTTTTATTGCACTTTTTAGAATTCACCATGTCCTGGATGACTGAGAATCTTCACTAGCTATTAATGACCCAATCGGCCTGCCATACTCTCCCCACCTCTCTGCTCACTGCTTCAATCCAGCAGCAAGCTGCACCGCCCGGCGAAATGCAGCTAATTTGACCATTAAAGTGCATTTATTAAGAAAATGATAGACAGAAAAACACCTCTGCTATAATTTCGAGCTAACAAATAATTGTTTAGGTATTTTTCTTGTTAAATGACGGCGAAACGAGCCGCGCTCCTTTTTCCTGTTTTCACCGCTGAGCGATCACGGTGCACACAGGCAGCGACACTTTTTTTTTTAATGAAAGCCGATTTAACCATTAAAGTACATTTATTAAGAAAACGTTAGACTGAGACACACCTTTTGCTATAATTTCGAGCTAACAAACAATTGTTTAGGTAAATTTCTTGTTAAATGTCGGAAGATAAAGTCGCGCTCCTCTTTCCTATTTCTTTTTACAGACATGATCAGCCTCGGCCAGCTGTAGGTGCGCGCGCACACTGACTGACGATATGACGTCTTTGTTTTAGCTAAGGTCCTACTTGGAACATAAAATTAGAAAAGATAAATAAATTCACAGACCTTTTTTTAGACGCCAGAAAGGGAAAAATATAGTTGTGTAGGTTTAAAAAAATTTAATACCTCGTCAGATGACGTTTATTACTTTTTAATACTTTTTAATGGCCTTAATTTGTGTTAATTTCATTTACTACCTTTTAATACCTTTTACAACCCCGCGGATACCCTGTGTATGAGAAATAGGCATGTCACGATAACAAATTTTGCTGGGCGATAAACTGTCTCAGAAATTATTGCGATAAACGATAATAATGTTTTAAATTTGACATTAGTAATTATTGTCAAATTTAAGAAGAAATGTTGGTTAATTTGTTTTGAGTTTAGTAACTTGTTTGACCACTGGATGGCAGTATAAGACTGAAGGATGGCTAGTGAGGGAGCGAGCAGTGTGTCTCTTTAAGAAAAATGGGAGGGAGGCCCCTTGACGTGGCATGGGCTTTCTCTCCTTCCTTTTTAGTCAGTTCTCAAAATGGCGGATGCTCGGTGTGGTTTGAACTCGTTAGCATAGCATTTGTCACACAAAGCTTTTAATAAAAAAATCTGTAAACAAGTTCTCAGCTTCTTTTTGCAAAGAAAAACAACTTTTTACAAAAGGCAATTGAATTTTGGAACTTTGACAAGACGGAGGTCCCCCCCCCCCCCGAGGTCGGCCTGTTAGCTTAGCTTCTCAGCTTAACTGCTTTTAAAGATCCAAAAACACAATTTTGGACCGTTAAAACAGATTTTAAAGAGAGAGATGAAAGGGAGGGGTCAGTGAAGAGCTTTTTGTCACCCACTGCTGGGCTTAAAGCGCTCTGGCTGGGGGCCGGATTTCCGGCTTGGAGACAGCTCGCCCGTCCGCCTCAACTTAACTTTGGTTAATGGACAGCGATTACATCTAATCACATTGAAGCTCACGTTGTTTTGACCAATTACTAACAGGAAGGCGGGTCTTAGAAAAGCAAGAGTGTATGTGGCTTCACAGTCAAATCAATGCAGAAGATGGAGTTCGTCACAACGGGATAAAATATTATTACTGTAGAAACAAGTGGCGCTCTGCCTCCTCCATAACAGGTCGTGACTTCTCCTCCTACTCAAGTTTCCAGCGCCTCCTACTCTGACTGACAATGTGTCCCCTTTGGAGTGATTCGGAGCACAGGCGCGTGGGTCAAATGATTTCATCAGAAAATACTCAGCATCTCACGACTCCCTTTAAATTAGTGTCAAAACTACAGATTTTAAACTGTTTTTAAATCATGTTGTTATTAGGCCAAGTGAACTAAGAGAATTGTGATAAATAATCCACGCCACGTCTTATCTGAAAAAAGTCTTATCTCAAGTGCGTTACAGTGAGAAGCTGCAGCCCACACACACTGCTGAACACAGAAACAACCTCCCCCCTCCTTTCTGACGGAGGCTCCAAGTTATTTGTCAAGCACCAAATAATCTGCAGGAAAAATAAGAAAAAGACGCAGAAGTTGAACGGAGCTCAGTCTGGGGTACATATTTTACATTGTTTAAGTTCAGATACATTGAAACCTCATTTAAGTCATTGTTACTTGAAGCTGAATTATTTGTTGTTAAAAGCAGTTGTTTGCACTTTTCAGAGAGCATTTTTAATAAATGTTGGCAAGATGTCACAATTTTATTCTATCAACAAGACAAACAAGTTTCAGGCTCAGGATTTTTTTTTGACTTGAAGCCCTGTCACAGTCTTCAGAGAGAGAGACATGAAGAAACGATGAAGCCGATAAATGAATATGAGGTTGATCATTTTTATTCATCATGTGATTAACTAACTGATTTATAGTTTATCACGACAGGCCTATATGTGAAAAACAAACATCACACATTCCAAACTTGTAATCTGCAAGTCAACTTACATGTTTTCTGAAAAGTTCTGCGTGCGGTGCTAACGCTGTGGGGTCTGCATCCCTAATAAACTGCATCACCTCTTCGATGGACCAGGAGGAGGGGTTTTTGCTGAGCAGATGTGAACTCTCCCGGTCTAAGGCCACAGACTCTGGACCTGTGGTGGAGCTGGCTGCTGCCAAAGCAGAAAGATCCATGAATGAAGCTTTGCTGCAGACTGATGTGTTCTTTCTATACATACATGTTCTTGTTTGTAGTATTTCATCTTGTTTTACAGCACCCTGACTTATTGTTTTGTACACTGCTCTTATTTTAACTGCATTTTTACTGTTGTTTATTATTGTCTGTACTTTATATGTTCTGTCTGGAACAGGTCTCTCTTGTAAATGAGTCCCCGTGGCTCAATGAAGCTAGCCTCTATAAATAAAGGTTGAATGAGAAAAAAGTCTTCTCCTACCACTGAAGCGTCCTGTACCTTCAACTCGCCTGAGAGGCTGCGTTGAGCTCAGCTCTGCCAAGGTGGAGGAATGGCGGCGCAATGACGTGCTGCCACCAAGCTGGTAAAGGCTTCTGGCCTGGGGGTGGAACTCAGAGACACTGCGAACAGTCTGGGGTCGAGGGGTCATGGAATTGGAAGCAGAGTCCATGTAGCGCTGCTCCTTCATCAGACTGTTCCCTTCATGTGGCAGAGTCTCTGCTGGAGGGAGTAAAACAGGTGACATTAACATGTCATTCTTTGAAATACAGCTGTGATCAAGACAAATCACCGGACATGTCTTAGGCTTTTACATGACAAAATGTGTGCAGGACACAAGCAGTGAGCTTGTCTGTGAGACTCTGTGAGCTGCGATTATTCACTGCCAGATGTGAGGAGTGACCTGCAGTTTTCTCTTCAAACAGCAGCAGACGTGACACTGAACTATCCCTGAGGCCTTGCTGCTTGAATAAATATGGCACAGCACCTACATGTCAGTGTTCATTGTTTGCAGGACCGGATGTGAAAGATATTGGGGTAAAACCTAAAACCACACCTACTTCAGATACCATACATTGCACTGTTACTGACGTGCTTTACTAACAAAGTGCTCTCTATGGCTTTGACCCAGAGCAAGACAAAACAAAGTTGTTTCTAATAGGACAGTAGACCACAGCCCTGACGTCTGACACTTTATAAAAAATATATTAATTCCTTTACAAACGTTAGATTAGATTAAAAACTATCTTACATCCTGGACTTACCTAAATTACCAAAGTACAGTAGTCCCTCACTACTTCGTGGGTCGTTTATTGCAGACTCGGTCTATAGCAGTTTTTCAAAATAAGACTAGACACTACCACAATGACTGATTGATGGATGAGCCGCACAGTCGACATGTATTTTTATTTAAAACAAATTATTTTAAAGTATTTTAACCTGCTGCACCTCTGTGCAGCCCACACTGCAGGATAAACTTCCTGCTGCAGCTGATCAGCTGTTTTTAGTGCAGAGTGAGAAGTGGGCGTGGCCAAGAGCTCTTGCAGGTGGCAAAGAGTAGCAGAAGCAGAGGGCTGAAATCATGACATGCTGTCTCTTTTAGAGCGTTTAGAAACATTGTTTAGAATATTGCAAGAGTGAGGGAAGGGTTTAAAACACCTTTATTTATATATATATATATATATATATAATATATATA
>JBBPBX010012444.1:0-18164 GCA_038048925.1 Garcialebias charrua
TGCTCCATCAGCAGAGTCTACACCTGCTCCATCAGAGTCTACACCTGCTCCATCAGCAGAGTCTACACCTGCTCCATCAGCAGAGTCTACACCTGCTCCATCAGCAGAGTCTACACCTGCTCCATCAGCAGAGTCTACACCTGCTCCATCAGCAGAGTCTACACCTGCTCCATCAGCAGAGTCTACACCTGCTCCATCAGCAGAGTCTACACCTGCTCCATCAGCAGAGTCTACACCTGCTCCATCAGCAGAGTCTACACCTGCTCCATCAGCAGAGTCTACACCTGCTCCATCAGCAGAGTCTACACCTGCTCCATCAGCAGAGTCTACACCTGCTCCATCAGCAGAGTCTACACCTGCTCCATCAGCAGAGTCTACACCTGCTCCATCAGCAGAGTCTACACCTGACAGATCTCTGTCGCAGCCCAGCTGCACCTCACAGAGCAGCACAAAGCTGCAGCTTCTGTGCTTGGTAAGAACAGATGCAACATGTTCCACATCACTTTATTTGTGCCAATAAGGATTTGCTTTTACTTTATTTTTAAAGTTAAAAAAAAGTTGAATAAATACTGAATATGCACCACATGTTGAACTTGTGGGATGAAATGTACACAGGGTCCCAGTTACAGACAACAATGAAATGTAAAAGAAAAAAAGTAATAAGGTCTAAGATATGAACTAAGAAAAATATAAACTAAAAAAACATCTAATAATACGCCAAGCACTAATAGCATTAAACAATAAAAACAATACTTCAAACTGCAACATGAACTTGAGTTCTTGTGCAGCCTTATGAATCTCTAACCAGGATAATCACTGTGAAAAATCACATCATGTTGCTGCTGATCTGTTTCATGTTGCTGCTGATCTGTTTCATGTTGCCGACTCATGTCTGTGTTGTTGTTTGGCATATTGTGTTTATTGTTTTTATGCCATTAGTGCTTATCATATTTTTAGTTGATGTTTTTCTTAGTTCATATCTTAGATCTTATTACACCTGCCTGTTTGCTTCAGATCAGCTGTTCAAGTAATAAAAGAGTTAAAGGAGTTGGAAAAGTTCTAGACTGAGGTAAGAAATGACTAATAGCAATTACAATATTTCACATTAATATCTACAAAATAATCAGTCTGATGATCAAATACACTTAATCATGATGATGTATGATGAATCAGAATCTAAAATCTATAATGTTGAAGAGGTAATAATAAATAATAATGAATTTAATTTATAACGCACTTTTCATTAACAAAAATCTCAAAGTGCTACAAAGTGCAACTGAAATAAAAGATCAAATAAAAACAAGTGATAATTAAAATTGTGATTAAAAAGGTGATTGACAAAAAAAAATTCCAGCTATAAAAGATAGTAAATATTATAACGAAAAACTATTTAATGATATTAACATGACAAATGGAAATCTTTCTAATGTTCATTTAAATTGTAGAAGTATTAATGCAAAGATATCAAATTTACCAGATTACCTAAAAAATTAAATAAAACATTTACAATAATAGCATTATCAGAAACATGGCTAAATGATGAATATGTAAATAATGCTAATATTGAAGGTTATGAATTATATCATATGAATAGAAAAATAAAAAGAGGTGGAGGTGTAGCTCTATTTATCAACAGTGAAATACAATGTACCATAAATGTATTAGTGAAATGTCAATATTTGTAGATAATATAATGGAAATGACAACAATAGAAATAATAAATAAGAATGATAAAAACCTCATAATAAGTTGTGTATATCGATGTCAGGATCTAATATAGAGTTATTCACGGATAAAATTATGGCATTACTAGTAAAGAGTAGAAACAAGGGAGTTGTTTTGTGTGGTGACTTCAATATTGATCTGGGAAATAAGACTGATTCAAATAACATCAGTACATTAATAAATTCAATGTATAGTTTAAATTTATTTCCGTTGATAACAAATCCAACAAGAATTACAACACATAGTTCTACAATAATTGATAATATCTTTACAAAAACAACAGATGATAATGTAATAAGTAGTATTTTGATGATTGATCTAAGTGATCCTTTACCAGTTTTCACAATTTATAATAAAGATGATAGTATTACGAAAACAACTATAGAAAAAAATTTATAAACATCAAGAAAATCATTAAATAGACTAAATAGTGATCTAAAAAAACAAAATTGGAATGATGTGTATGTTGAAGATGTTAACAAAGCATACGATGAGTTTATGAACATTTTGAATGTTTTGTATAAGAAAAATTGTGTGCAAAAAATTATACTAAGAAAGGTAATGTTGATCAACCATGGATGACAACAGGATTGAGAAACGCATGCAAAAAAAGAACTATTTGTATTCTTGTTTTTTGAAATATAGAACTCATGAGGCTGAAAACAAATATAAAAAGTACAAAAATAAATGAGTTGGAATTATAAAAAAACAAAAGAGGGAATATTATAGTGAACAATCCACCTTATTCCTAGCCCCCACGATGCCTTGCGCAAATTATGGGAACCACTTCCGCCGGAAGTGAGAGCAGCAGTTAAAGCGCAGTCTACTGGCTGTATTTTTCACGTTTGTTTTTTTGTTTTGTTTATTCTAATTAATTGCAATGGTTACTTCGTGTTGGGTTAGTGGGTGTTCCAGTCGGGTAGACGTTTGTACAAAGCGCAGTTTTCACTTAATCCCAAAAATAAGTAAACGTGAAGGATTTATCTCCATCGGAGGAGCTGACAGCTGCCCCTCCTCTGTCCGAGTCTGCTCGGATCTGCTCTCGAAGACTTCAGTTCTATTTCATCCCTCCTGACCGCCAGGGGCGGTGCTTCAAGCACGAATGAACATTCTTGCGCATGCGCAGGTCGAGTACAAATAACAACGTCACCCCGTGACCTGCCGGGGACCCGCGTGACTCTATATAGGCACGTCACATCCGGGGCCCAGTCCCTTAATTCTTCTCGCGCGCAGGTTTGTATCTGTTGAGTACAGAGTGTGGTCGTGTGAAGCTTGTTGCTTCGGTGTGGACCACACTGCTTCCCGAAAAACTACTCGTTGCTAGTAGCCACGTGACCAACTCTGGTCGGAGTTGCGGGTAAGTCTCGCCCTCCAGGGCTGCACGAGCGGTTTTCATCTTTACCGGTTCTTCGGTCGCTTCGACGACAACTGGTAAGTTCTGCTCTTTTTTACTCTCACAGCGGTGGCGTTTCTGCCCGCGTGGAGTTAATCTTCTGTTGTTTATATGACTCACCTGTAGCGTTTTCGCTAGCGTGGTGTTTGACTTCTGTTTATGTGACTCACCTGTAGCGTTTTCGCTAGCGTGGTGTTTAAATTCTTCTGTTTATGTGACTCACCTGTAGCGTTTCGCTAGGTGGTGTTTAACTTTTGTTATTTATGTGACTCACCTGTAGCGTTTTCGCTTGGTGGAGTCCTTTCTGTTTACAGTTTATTCAGCTCGCCAGTAGCGTGTACTGCTCGTGTTTGAGTTCATTTATTATCCTGATTATTATCCAACTCACCAGTAGCGTTTTCGCTCGCTCTGAGTTGTCTATTATTTGTCATTTCAGCTCACCAGTGGCGTCTACGCTCACACTGGGTTCTGTAATTTATCTGCTCGTGTTTGAGTTTCTTACTGAATATTATCCAACTCAACAGTAGCGTGTACTGCTCGTGTTTGAGTTCATTAATTATCCTGAATATTATCCAACTCTCCAGTAGCGTGCACTGCTCGTGTTTGAGTTCATTAATTATCCTGATTATTATCCAACTCACCAGTGGCGTCTACGCTCACACTGGGTTCTGTAATTTATCTGCTCGTGTTTGAGTTTCTTACTGAATATTATCCAACTCACCAGTAGCGTGTACTGCTCGTGTTTGAGTTCATTAATTATCCTGATTATTATCCGACTCACCAGTGGCGTCTACGCTCACACTGGGTTCTGTAATTTATCTGCTCGTGTTTGAGTTTCTTACTGAATATTATCCAACTCACCAGTAGCGTGTACTGCTCGTGTTTGAGTTCATTAATTATCCTGATTATTATCCAACTCACCAGTAGCGTGTACTGCTCGTGTTTGAGTTCATTAATTATCCTGATTATTATCCAACTCACCGGTAGCGTTTTCGCTCGCACTGAGTTGTCTATTATTTGTCATTTCAGCTCACCAGTGGCGTTTACGCTCGCACTGGGTTCTGTATTTTTGTCTGACTTCACCAGTGACGTCTGGTTTTTCCTCCCTGCTAACGGAGTCACCAATGGTGCTTTCTGCTCGTGCTTGACTCCTCGTGGTGGCTGTCTGCTCACGCTTTTCGAGCATGATGCTGCAAAATTTGTGTTGCTCGTCCTGTCTGACGCCGCTTCAGCCCGAGGACGGACATGACTTGTGTCCCGCCTGTCTTGGTGTGGGGCATCTCCGGGTGGCGCTGTCGGCTGACGCTTGCCCCAACTGTGCAGTCATGCCCTGGTTGGCCAGACGGGAGCGGTTGGCTGCGCTGGAGCAGCCTACCGACGGGGCGTGTGCTTTGCCACGTAGCACGTTGCCACCGGTCAGGCGGTGGACAAACGGCCTGCGGTGGCCGCACCTTCACGGCCGGCGAAGCGAGCCAGACGGCCCGATAGGGACAGGTTGTCCACGAGAGTGGATCACCTCACCGCCGAGCTAACCCGCATGAAAGCCCTCCTCCAGTCCTTTCAGACTGATGATGGCCGGGACGGGGCGCTCCCTCCCGAGCGGGATGACGCATCAGTCGCTGGCGACGATGCTCTTTCATTGGCGCCCTCTGACACTCACTTCCGTGAGGACCTTTCATTGTAGGGCTCCGGGACGTCTAGGTCTGACTCCATTGTCTCCCAGGACAATACGGAGGAGTCCGTGACAGCTGCCGTTCGAACGGCTCTTGCCCGCCTGCAGATTAGTGTCCCTCAGGCCCAGCCTGCAGCTTCCAGCGCGTTTTTTTAGGCGCCATACGTCGGAGGCGACCCTTGTGGTTCCCCCCTCGGATGAGTATGTTCGGGAACTACATGCCTGCTGGTCTGACACCAGGGCATTTTCATGTCCGACACAGGATGGCAGGGTCCTGGCATCCATGCAGGAGGCACCCAAGGTTGGCCTGGGGCAGATGCCTGCGGTGGAACAGAGCATCGCCTCTTATCGTCCCTCCTAACGAGGCCTTGCGGCCCAATGCCCGTTGTCCGCTGCCTCAGTGCCGTATTACTGACGACCTTCTCTGCAGGGCCTATGATTCTGGGGCCTGCATGGGCCGGATTGGGAACTCTCTTTCCCATCTCATGCTGGCCCTGTCATCCTCTTTGGAATCTGTTCCGATGGACCATCCCTTGCAAGGCCTGGATGATGCTTCTCTGCAGGCCTTTGCCTTGATGACAAGAGAGGTTGGCCGAACACTCTCCACACTAGTGCGTGCTCGCCGCCAGGTCTGGCTGGCGCAGTCGCCACTCACTGAGCCTTGTAGGAGAACCTTACGGGACCTACCTGTGGTTCCGGGGGAACTGTTTGGCTCTGCGGCACTAGACGCCTTGGACCGTAAGGGGCCTGTACGCGTACTTGAAGGTCATGCCTTTCCGCATGCTGACCACCAAGGCTGTCTTGAGGGCGATTTCCCCGGGCGATTGGTTCACGTCCATCGATCTCAAGGACGCTTATTTTCATGTGCCAATCGCGCCGCCCCATTGGCGGTTCCTTCGTTTCGCCTTTCAAGGGCGGCACTTTCAGTTCAGGGTCCTCCTTTTCGGCCTTTCACTGTCCCCCAGGGTGTTCACCCGATGCGTCTCTGTGGCCCTCTCCCCTCTACAGGTGCGGGGCCTGAAAATACTCCTGTATCTGGACGACTGGCTCATTTGTGCCTCGACGCGGGATCTAGCGGTTCGGGATACCCGATTGGTACTCCAGCATATGGAACGCTTGGGTCTACGGGTGAACCTAGGGAAGAGCATTCTGACTCCCTCTCAGGAGACTGTCTTTTTGGGCATTGCCTTGGATTCTATGTCGATGACAGCTCGCCCATCACCCTAGCGGGTCGACAATATATTGCACTTGCTCCCCGACTTCGGGCGCAGTCTGACGCCGCCTCTGGTGCGGTACCTTCGTCTACTGGGGATGCTTACTGCTGCATCCACCATGGTGCCCTTAGGGCTGCTGTCGCTAAGGCCTCTTCAGATATGGCTGAACAGCCTGGCTTTGGACGCCTCGCGGAACGCCCATCGCATCCGACGACTTCGGGTGAACCCTCAGTGCCTCCAGTCACTGTCCCAATGGAGGCTGAGGTCGTTTATGACGGCGGGAGTCCCGCTCGGTTCCCTCCCGTGCCATCGGGAGGTTGTGTTTACAGATGCATCCTCCCCGGGCTGGGGTGCCACCTGGCGAGGTCACATGGCACAGGGGACGTGGTCCTTGACACAGGGCACAGAGCACATCAATGTCCTGGAGTTACGGGCCGTGCTTCTGGCCCTTCACAGCTTCCTTCCAGGTTTGCGGGGGAAGCATGTGCTAGTGAGGTCAGACAATACCATTGTGGTTGATTACATCAACCACCAGAGGGGAACCAGGTCCTTGAAACTGTTGCGTTTGACGCAGCGTCTTCTGACCTGGGCTGCTCCGTGCTTGGCCAGCCTCCGAGCAGCCTACATCCCGGGGTCACAGAACGTGCCGGCGGATTCTCTGTCCCGTCAGCAGCCGCTCCCGGGGGAGTGGAAACTTCACAACGAAGTGATGGAGATGATCTGGATGGTCTATGGCAGAGCGGACGTGGACCTCTTTGCCTCGAAGGACACGTTTCACTGCCCCCTTTGGTTCTCCCTGGGCGACGGCGGACCTCTGGGCCACGATGCGCTGGCGCACGACTGGCCCCGGTCCCTCCTTTATGCCTTTCCGCCCTTCAGCCTACTCTTTCGGACCCTCCTGCGGATTCGTCAGGAGGGGCACACGGTTCTCCTGGTGGCCCCCTTCTGGCCAGCAAGGACTTGGTTCCCTCTGCTGCGCGAACTCTGCTCCGGCTCATCGGATCGTCTCCCCTCCAGGACGGACCTTCTTTCCCAGATGGAGGGTCGGGTTCTGCACCCGAACTCGGACAGGCTCCAACTCTGGGTCTGGCCCCTGCGGGGTCAGACCAGGCCACAAAGGCCGCCCACTTATTAGTATATACGGCCCGCGTGGAGGGCACCCACGCGTTGGCCGGTCCTACCGGCCCGGCGTATCCTGAAAAGGCAGGCCCTGACCCCGCAGGGGCCAGACCCAGAGTTGGAGCCTGTCCGAGTTCGGGTGCAGAACCCGACCCTCCATCTGGGAAAGAAGGTCCGTCCTGGAGGGGAGACGATCCGATGAGCCGGAGCAGAGTTCGCGCAGCAGAGGGAACCAAGTCCTTGCTGGCCAGAAGGGGGCCACCAGGAGAACCGTGTGCCCCTCCTGACGAATCCGCAGGAGGGTCCGAAAGAGTAGGCTGAAGGGCGGAAAGGCATAAAGGAGGGACCGGGGCCAGTCGTGCGCCAGCGCATCGTGGCCCAGAGGTCCGCCGTCGCCCAGGGAGAACCAAAGGGGGCAGTGAAACGTGTCCTTCGAGGCAAAGAGGTCCACGTCCGCTCTGCCATAGACCATCCAGATCATCTCCATCACTTCGTTGTGAAGTTTCCACTCCCCCGGGAGCGGCTGCTGACGGGACAGAGAATCCGCCGGCACGTTCTGTGACCCCGGGATGTAGGCTGCTCGGAGGCTGGCCAAGCACGGAGCAGCCCAGGTCAGAAAACGCTACGTCAAACGCAACAGTTTCAAGGACCTGGTTCCCCCCTGGTGGTTGATGTAATAAACCACAATGGTATTGTCTGACCTCACTAGCACATGCTTCCCCCGCAAACCTGGAAGGAAGCTGTGAAGGGCCAGAAGCACGGCCCGTAACTCCAGGACATTGATGTGCTCTGTGCCCTGTGTCAAGGACCACGTCCCCTGTGCCATGTGACCTCGCCAGGTGGCACCCCAGCCCGGGAGGATGCATCTGTAAACACAACCTCCCGATGGCACGGGAGGGAACCGAGCGGGACTCCCGCCGTCATAAACGACCTCAGCCTCCATTGGGACAGTGACTGGAGGCACTGAGGGTTCACCCGAAGTCGTCGGATGCGATGGGCGTTCCGCGAGGCGTCCAAAGCCAGGCTGTTCAGCCATATCTGAAGAGGCCTTAGCGACAGCAGCCCTAAGGGCACCATGGTGGATGCAGCAGTAAGCATCCCCAGTAGACGAAGGTACCGCACCAGAGGCGGCGTCAGACTGCGCCCGAAGTCGGGGAGCAAGTGCAATATATTGTCGACCCGCTAGGGTGATGGGCGAGCTGTCATCGACATAGAATCCAAGGCAATGCCCAAAAAGACAGTCTCCTGAGAGGGAGTCAGAATGCTCTTCCCTAGGTTCACCCGTAGACCCAAGCGTTCCATATGCTGGAGTACCAATCGGGTATCCCGAACCGCTAGATCCCGCGTCGAGGCACAAATGAGCCAGTCGTCCAGATACAGGAGTATTTTCAGGCCCCGCACCTGTAGAGGGGAGAGGGCCACAGAGACGCATCGGGTGAACACCCTGGGGGACAGTGAAAGGCCGAAAAGGAGGACCCTGAACTGAAAGTGCCGCCCTTGAAAGGCGAAACGAAGGAACCGCCAATGGGGCGGCGCGATTGGCACATGAAAATAAGCGTCCTTGAGATCGATGGACGTGAACCAATCGCCCGGGGAAATCGCCCTCAAGACAGCCTTGGTGGTCAGCATGCGGAAAGGCATGACCTTCAAGTACGCGTACAGGCCCCTTACGGTCCAAGGCGTCTAGTGCCGCAGAGCCAAACAGTTCCCCCGGAACCACAGGTAGGTCCCGTAAGGTTCTCCTACAAGGCTCAGTGAGTGGCGACTGCGCCAGCCAGACCTGGCGGCGAGCACGCACTAGTGTGGAGAGTGTTCGGCCAACCTCTCTTGTCATCAAGGCAAAGGCCTGCAGAGAAGCATCATCCAGGCCTTGCAAGGGATGGTCCATCGGAACAGATTCCAAAGAGGATGACAGGGCCAGCATGAGATGGGAAAGAGAGTTCCCAATCCGGCCCATGCAGGCCCCAGAATCATAGGCCCTGCAGAGAAGGTCGTCAGTAATACGGCACTGAGGCAGCGGACAACGGGCATTGGGCCGCAAGGCCTCGTTAGGAGGGACGATAAGAGGCGATGCTCTGTTCCACCGCAGGCATCTGCCCCAGGCCAACCTTGGGTGCCTCCTGCATGGATGCCAGGACCCTGCCATCCTGTGTCGGACATGAAAATGCCCTGGTGTCAGACCAGCAGGCATGTAGTTCCCGAACATACTCATCCGAGGGGGGAACCACAAGGGTCGCCTCCGACGTATGGCGCCTAAAAAAACGCGCTGGAAGCTGCAGGCTGGGCCTGAGGGACACTAATCTGCAGGCGGGCAAGAGCCGTTCGAACGGCAGCTGTCACGGACTCCTCCGTATTGTCCTGGGAGACAATGGAGTCAGACCTAGACGTCCCGGAGCCCTACAATGAAAGGTCCTCACGGAAGTGAGTGTCAGAGGGCGCCAATGAAAGAGCATCGTCGCCAGCGACTGATGCGTCATCCCGCTCGGGAGGGAGCGCCCCGTCCCGGCCATCATCAGTCTGAAAGGACTGGAGGAGGGCTTTCATGCGGGTTAGCTCGGCGGTGAGGTGATCCACTCTCGTGGACAACCTGTCCCTATCGGGCCGTCTGGCTCGCTTCGCCGGCCGTGAAGGTGCGGCCACCGCAGGCCGTTTGTCCACCGCCTGACCGGTGGCAACGTGCTACGTGGCAAAGCACACGCCCCGTCGGTAGGCTGCTCCAGCGCAGCCAACCGCTCCCGTCTGGCCAACCAGGGCATGACTGCACAGTTGGGGCAAGCGTCAGCCGACAGCGCCACCCGGAGATGCCCCACACCAAGACAGGCGGGACACAAGTCATGTCCGTCCTCGGGCTGAAGCGGCGTCAGACAGGACGAGCAACACAAATTTTGCAGCATCATGCTCGAAAAGCGTGAGCAGACAGCCACCACGAGGAGTCAAGCACGAGCAGAAAGCACCATTGGTGACTCCGTTAGCAGGGAGGAAAAACCAGACGTCACTGGTGAAGTCAGACAAAAATACAGAACCCAGTGCGAGCGTAAACGCCACTGGTGAGCTGAAATGACAAATAATAGACAACTCAGTGCGAGCGAAAACGCTACCGGTGAGTTGGATAATAATCAGGATAATTAATGAACTCAAACACGAGCAGTACACGCTACTGGTGAGTTGGATAATAATCAGGATAATTAATGAACTCAAACACGAGCAGTACACGCTACTGGTGAGTTGGATAATATTCAGTAAGAAACTCAAACACGAGCAGATAAATTACAGAACCCAGTGTGAGCGTAGACGCCACTGGTGAGTCGGATAATAATCAGGATAATTAATGAACTCAAACACGAGCAGTACACGCTACTGGTGAGTTGGATAATATTCAGTAAGAAACTCAAACACGAGCAGATAAATTACAGAACCCAGTGTGAGCGTAGACGCCACTGGTGAGTTGGATAATAATCAGGATAATTAATGAACTCAAACACGAGCAGTGCACGCTACTGGAGAGTTGGATAATATTCAGGATAATTAATGAACTCAAACACGAGCAGTACACGCTACTGTTGAGTTGGATAATATTCAGTAAGAAACTCAAACACGAGCAGATAAATTACAGAACCCAGTGTGAGCGTAGACGCCACTGGTGAGCTGAAATGACAAATAATAGACAACTCAGAGCGAGCGAAAACGCTACTGGTGAGTTGGATAATAATCAGGATAATAAATGAACTCAAACACGAGCAGTACACGCTACTGGCGAGCTGAATAAACTGTAAACAGAAAGGACTCCACCAAGCGAAAACGCTACAGGTGAGTCACATAAATAACAAAAGTTAAACACCACCTAGCGAAACGCTACAGGTGAGTCACATAAACAGAAGAATTTAAACACCACGCTAGCGAAAACGCTACAGGTGAGTCACATAAACAGAAGTCAAACACCACGCTAGCGAAAACGCTACAGGTGAGTCATATAAACAACAGAAGATTAACTCCACGCAGGCAGAAACGCCACTGCTGTGAGAGTAAAAAAGAGCAGAACTTACCAGTTGTCGTCGAAGCGACCGAAGAACCGGTAAAGATGAAAACCGCTTGTGCAGCCCTGGAGGGCGAGACTTACCCGCAACTCCGACCAGAGTTGGTCACGTGGCTACTAGCAACGAGTAGTTTTTCGGGAAGCAGTGTGGTCCACACCGAAGCAACAAGCTTCACACGACCACACTCTGTACTCAACAGATACAAACCTGCGCGCGAGAAGAATTAAGGGACTGGGCCCCGGATGTGACGTGCCTATATAGAGTCACGCGGGTCCCCGGCAGGTCACGGGGTGACGTTGTTATTTGTACTCGACCTGCGCATGCGCAAGAATGTTCATTCGTGCTTGAAGCACCGCCCCTGGCGGTCAGGAGGGATGAAATAGAACTGAAGTCTTCGAGAGCAGATCCGAGCAGACTCGGACAGAGGAGGGGCAGCTGTCAGCTCCTCCGATGGAGATAAATCCTTCACGTTTACTTATTTTTGGGATTAAGTGAAAACTGCGCTTTGTACAAACGTCTACCCGACTGGAACACCCACTAACCCAACACGAAGTAACCATTGCAATTAATTAGAATAAACAAAACAAAAAAACAAACGTGAAAAATACAGCCAGTAGACTGCGCTTTAACTGCTGCTCTCACTTCCGGCGGAAGTGGTTCCCATAATTTGCGCAAGGCATCGTGGGGGCTAGGAATAAGGTGGATTGTTCACTATAATATTCCCTCTTTTGTTTTTTTATAATTCCAACTCATTTATTTTTGTACTTTTTATATTTGTTTTCAGCCTCATGAGTTCTATATTTCAAAAAACAAGAATACAAATAGTTCTTTTTTTGCATGCGTTTCTCAATCCTGTTGTCATCCATGGTTGATCAACATTACCTTTCTTAGTATAATTTTTTGCACACAATTTTTCTTATACAAAACATTCAAAATGTTCATAAACTCATCGTATGCTTTGTTAACATCTTCAACATACACATCATTCCAATTTTGTTTTTTTAGATCACTATTTAGTCTATTTAATGATTTTCTTGATGTTTATAAATTTTTTTCTATAGTTGTTTTCGTAATACTATCATCTTTATTATAAATTGTGAAAACTGGTAAAGGATCACTTAGATCAATCATCAAAATACTACTTATTACATTATCATCTGTTGTTTTTGTAAAGATATTATCAATTATTGTAGAACTATGTGTTGTAATTCTTGTTGGATTTGTTATCAACGGAAATAAATTTAAACTATACATTGAATTTATTAATGTACTGATGTTATTTGAATCAGTCTTATTTCCCAGATCAATATTGAAGTCACCACACAAAACAACTCCCTTGTTTCTACTCTTTACTAGTAATGCCATAATTTTATCCGTGAATAACTCTATATTAGATCCTGACATCGATATACACAACTTATTATGAGGTTTTTATCATTCTTATTTATTATTTCTATTGTTGTCATTTCCATTATATTATCTACAAATATTGACATTTCACTAATACATTTATGGTACATTGTATTTCACTGTTGATAAATAGAGCTACACCTCCACCTCTTTTTATTTTTCTATTCATATGATATAATTCATAACCTTCAATATTAGCATTATTTACATATTCATCATTTAGCCATGTTTCTGATAATGCTATTATTGTAAATGTTTTATTTAATTTTTTAGGTAATCTGGTAAATTTGATATCTTTGCATTAATACTTCTACAATTTAAATGAACATTAGAAAGATTTCCATTTGTCATGTTAATATCATTAAATAGTTTTTCGTTATAATATTTACTATCTTTTATAGCTGGAATTTTTTTTTGTCAATCACCTTTTTAATCACAATTTTAATTATCACTTGTTTTTATTTGATCTTTTATTTCAGTTGCACTTTGTAGCACTTTGAGATTTTTGTTAATGAAAAGTGCGTTATAAATTAAATTCATTATTATTTATTATTACCTCTTCAACATTATAGATTTTAGATTCTGATTCATCATACATCATCATGATTAAGTGTATTTGATCATCAGACTGATTATTTTGTAGATATTAATGTGAAATATTGTAATTGCTATTAGTCATTTCTTACCTCAGTCTAGAACTTTTCCAACTCCTTTAACTCTTTTATTACTTGAACAGCTGATCTGAAGCAAACAGGCAGGTGTAATAAGATCTAAGATATGAACTAAGAAAAACATCAACTAAAAATATGATAAGCACTAATGGCATAAAAACAATAAACACAATATGCCAAACAACAACACAGACATGAGTCGGCAACATGAAACAGATCAGCAGCAACATGAAACAGATCAGCAGCAACATGATGTGATTTTTCACAGTGATTATCCTGGTTAGAGATTCATAAGGCTGCACAAGAACTCAAGTTCATGTTGCAGTTTGAAGTATTGTTTTTATTGTTTAATGCTATTAGTGCTTGGCGTATTATTAGATGTTTTTTTAGTTTATATTTTTCTTAGTTCATATCTTAGACCTTATTACTTTTTTTCTTTTACATTTCATTGTTGTCTGTAACTGGGACCCTGTGTACATTTCATCCCACAAGTTCAACATGTGGTGCATATTCAGTATTTATTCAACTTTTTTTTAACTTTAAAAATAAAGTAAAAGCAAATCCTTATTGGCACAAATAAAGTGATGTGGAACATGTTGCATCTGTTCTTACCAAGCACAGAAGCTGCAGCTTTGTGCTGCTCTGTGAGGTGCAGCTGGGCTGCGACAGAGATCTGTCAGGTGTAGACTCTGCTGATGGAGCAGGTGTAGACTCTGCTGATGGAGCAGGTGTAGACTCTGCTGATGGAGCAGGTGTAGACTCTGCTGATGGAGCAGGTGTAGACTCTGCTGATGGAGCAGGTGTAGACTCTGCTGATGGAGCAGGTGTAGACTCTGCTGATGGAGCAGGTGTAGACTCTGCTGATGGAGCAGGTGTAGACTCTGCTGATGGAGCAGGTGTAGACTCTGCTGATGGAGCAGGTGTAGACTCTGCTGATGGAGCAGGTGTAGACTCTGCTGATGGAGCAGGTGTAGACTCTGCTGATGGAGCAGGTGTAGACTCCGCTGATGGAGCAGGGACAGATGCCAGGAGGCTTGGAGGGTTTAACGTGAAGTTTAGAGACAAACCGTCATGTGCTGAAATATGTTCTGGATAAAATACAGTGAGAATCGAGAATGGAGGACAGTTAGCGTTTATGCAAATTAGCTTAGCATCATAGCACCAATGTTGTCCTATTATGGCATCAACCTCTTTTGTTAGCTAAAAATATGTTCAGAACCGATGAGATGAGTAACTTAAAATATGTTTCAAGTTAGAAAACTCTAACCATCTCCTACAAATGATTCAAGTAGAGCAGTGGCTGTGTCCAAACCACCCTCCAATCGCTCCATCTAGATCGCTTTGACTTTTTTCGTCGGCCACCAAACACAACAACGCCTGCACTTCTACATTTGACCATGGCTTTGACATTATTGTTTTTTTTTTATATATTTTCGAAATACGCACAAGATACGCTCCTCAAGTTATCGCTAGTGGCAGGCGGTAGAGAAAAATGGCGGATGGTTTGTTTTGGAAAGACTCCACAGACTCCTCCCCCGACCAATCAGTGACCAACAGTGTTTCTGACGTCACGGCTCAGCTCGCTAGGACCCCTTGAGAAGCAGGGCCAGAATTCTCTGGTAGAGCAGGTCCAAAGTATCGGTACTAGTGGAAAATACCTCAAACACACATCGAGCCAGAACTATCCGACCTGCACCGAAAAAGTGGAAAAGGGGCATAACAGGGTATCCGCGGGGTTGTAAAAGGTATTAAAAGGTAGTAAATGAAATTAACACAAATTAAGGCCATTAAAAAGTATTAAAAAGTAATAAACATCATCTGACGAGGTATTAAATTTTTTTAAACCTACACAACTATATTTTTCCCTTTCTGGCGTCTTAAAAAAGGTCTGTGAATTTATTTATCTTTTCTAATTTTATGTTCCAAGTAGGACCTTAGCTAAAACAAAGACGTCATATCGTCAGTCAGTGTGCGCGCGCACCTACAGCTGGTATCATGTCTGTAAAAAGAAATAGGAAAGAGGAGCGCGACTTTATCTTCTGACATTTAACAAGAAATTTACCTAAACAATTGTTTGTTAGCTCGAAATTATAGCAAAAGGTGTGTCTCAGTCTAACGTTTTCTTAATAAATGTACTTTAATGGTTAAATTGGCTTTATTAAAAAAAAAAGTGTCACTGCCTGTGTGCACCGTGATCGCTCAGCGGTGAAAACAGGAAAAAGGAGCACGGCTCGTTTCGCCATCATTTAACAAGAAAAATACCTAAACAATTATTTGTTAGCTCAAAATTATAGCAGAGGTGTGTTTCTGTCTATCATTTTCTTAATAAATGCACTTTAATGGTCAAATTAGCTGCATTTCGCCACCGTGGTGCAGCTTGCTGCTGGATTGAAGCAATGAGCAGAGAGGTGGGGAGAATATGGCAGGCCGATTGAGTCATTAATAGCTAGTGAAGATTCTCAGTCATCCAGGACATGGTGAATTCTAAAAAGTGCAATAAAAAAAACAAAGTATAGTATAATAGTATAATAAATAGTATAATAAATAAAGTCCAGTTGTTTTTGTCTTGAACTTTTTTTAATTTGTCATTAAAGGCACGTTTTCCTATTACATGATACAACAGCCAACAGCATGCCATACCCTATGGGGCCATCAGGAACTGCAGGGTTTTTTTTTCAGTCAGAATGAATGGAAACGGTCATATTTCAGTCAAATGGTTTATAAATATGGGGGGAAAAAATCTATAAATATGTCACTTCGTCCTATAAGTTGCAAGGCATGTAAATTATGCAAAAAACTGCAACTTACAGGATGAAAAATACAGTAGTTATTATTTTTCTCCCTCTCTTTTTGAATTATGCATGTGTTCAGTGTTGAATTATTTTAACTAAACTGTTCTGTTTTCAAGTTTACAGTTTTTTGTTTGCCATTAGAGATATGCTGTGTGTGGGAACAATTAAACTTTTTCTCTTGGGTTAGATTTAAATAACAAATAGGTCAGTGCTTTTATTGAGGCAAGAAGCAAATTGATGTACTGTATCCAGTAATTGTTATAAAACTACATTTACTACCAAAGTTTAGGAAGAAAATGACAGTAATCTTATCACTTTACAATTAGTTGCATGGAACTGAAATACAACAGGTTGCCGCTACGGTTACAGCTCGGTGCCGTGATGGTATTAAAAAATATTTTGATGGTATTAAAAAGGTATTAAAAGGTATTAAATTCAACTCTAGAATTTCTGCATATACCCTGCATAAGTAAACACCAGACAGCCGGTGCTAACTCTCACCCTGACTGATCACCCCACAAGTGGACAAATCTAAGAGTGAATCAAGGACATCAGAGGTGGGCTGACTCAGGCCTGTCACCACCTCCTTGTGTCCTGAGTGGAGCGAGGCGGCCACAACAAGTGTCAGTCCCGCACCGAGGTGTGTTGTGTATGAGCCTTCATCCAGGACTGTATCCAGCTGAGCACAGTATCTGTAACATCGTATTGCCTTTTCTGACTTTGAAACGGTTAATTAGCTGTGGCTGCCGTATTGAATTGGTTTATAGATGTTCACAGTGCTGGGCAACGCTAATCCAAAAATTAGTTCCGCTATTTCTAAAGCACTTATTAATTTATTTAGGTCCGCAATTTCAAAAGCGCTTATGTATTAGCAATGCTAGCGGAAGCTAATGCTAACACGCTAACCGCCATTTTGAACAGGGCAAATGGCGAACTACTTTTTTAAATCCAGCAGATTTGACCATTTCGTGAACCGGTTAAGCTCAGAAAAACCTTGTGCTATAAAGTCAGCTAAGAAATATATTTTTTCTCAGCAAAGAAATAATTGTTTTTACCGTGTTTTCTTGGAAAGTCCTTAGCTTCTGTGGCCGCCGCCATTTTGAAGAGGGCAAATGGCGAACTACTTTTTTAAATCCAGACGCGTCGCGTAGGCCGCTGAGAAACATCCATAAGTTCACCCTCCATGTTAAAAACTCTTCGTCTGACTCTTCGAAAACAAGCAATAAGGCTGCAGAGTAACACACTGGCTGCTAACTGCACTCTCTCTAGCCAAGAGACTGAGGGGGACACTTTTTTGTCACAGACCACATCCGGCGCTGACAGGATATGGTCTGTTAGCAGTCCTCCGGTTGATTTAAGAGCCCGTAAATACGATTTTTTCGTTTTTACTGATAGCTAATTAGTTATTAGCGGTACTGCATTTTTTTTAAAAATAGCGCAAATCCGCTTATGAATTATAAAAGTTAGTCAATCCGCTGTAAAGCTAACAAATTGTTTAGGTCCGCTATAAGCGGATTAGCGCTTTAGCGCTCCCTAGCGGTCTGGCGCCCACCTTTGGATGTTCATTAGGTTTTTGAAAGTTTTATTAAAACCTGACCAGTAGTTCTTGGGATACTTTGCTAACAAATCGACAGAGTAACGTTCAGCAAAGTTTTAACCCAGTTCTTGTTACCACTCAACATGTGTACTGCGGCTGACTCTTAGCTACCACCACATGTTGTTTTACCTCAGTACTGTTATAATGAAGTTAACAGTTGTCCTGTGTGTTTTCAGAGTTACGCCAATGTCGTCCAGCCAAGTGCGCAGCAGCGACGCTTACGTCTTGTTCTATGAGCTGGCCTCCTCCAGGATGTGAGGCCCCCTGAAGGACGACTGTGGAACCACTCTGAGGGAAGGACACGTGATGGACGAATGGACAGATGACAAATGAGACTGCTGTTGGAGTGTGGCCTGTTTGGGACTTGTCTTTGGACATTTGATGTTCACACATGAAGACTTGGACTCCACCAGCTGCTGTGAGGAGAACACTCTGAACTCCACAGGAACTACCAGCTCTGTGTCTCTGTCACTGCTCCTGTTTCCTGCTCTATCTGGGTGGATCTGTGTTTACTGAGTGTGTGCGTGCGTGCATGCG
>JBBPBX010012444.1:20086-54063 GCA_038048925.1 Garcialebias charrua
ATATAGTATACATATATATATATATACAGTATATATATACAGTATATATATATATACAGTATATATAAATGAATAAAAGTCAACAACACAGTGGATGTACACAGCGTGTCTGTCTTGTTTGTTGTTATTGATAAGTTAGAACTATGAACAAACAGTCTTTTTTGAGGAGCGGCTGTTACTACAACGTATGATCATCAAGTCACCTTTATTGTCATTTCCACCACGTGGTACGAGGTGGACCTTAGACCTTAGGTCTATTCAGGGGTTCTGGAGAGGAGGGTCCGTCGGATAGTCGAACCTCGGATTCAGGAGGAGCAGTGTGGTTTTCGTGCTGGTTGTGGAACACTGGACCAGCTCTACACCCTCAACAGGGTCCTGGAGGGTGCGTGGGAGTTTGCCCAACCAGTTTACATGTGCTTTGTGGACTTGGAGAAGGCATTCGACCGCGTCCCTCGGGGGGTTCTGTGGGGGGTACTCCGGGAGTATGGGGTACCAGGCCCATTGATATGGGCTGTTAGGTCCCTGTACGACCGGTGTCAGAGCTTGGTCCGCATTGCCGGCAGTAAGTCAGGCTCGTTTCCGGTGAGAGTTGGACTCCGCCAAGGTTGCCCTTTGTCACCGATTCTGTTCATAACTTTTATGGACAGAATTTCTAGGCGCAGCCAAGGTGTTGAGAGGATCCGTTTTGGTGGCCTTAGAATCGCTTCTCTGTTTTTTGCAGATGATGTGGTCCTATTGGCTTCATCAGATCGTGATCTACAGCTTTCACTGGAGCGGTTTGCAGCTGAATGTGATGCGGCCGGGATGAGGATCAGTTCCTCCAAATCCGAGGCCATGGTCTTGAGCCGGAAAAGGGTAGCATGCCTTCTCCGGGTCGGGGAGGAGGTCCTGCCCCAAGTGGAGGAGTTTAAGTATCTCGGGGTCTTGTTCACGAATGAGGGAAAACTGGAGCGTGAGATCGATAGGCGGATAGGTGCAGCGTCCGCAGTGAAGCGGGCGCTGTACCGGTCTGTCGTGGTGAAGAGAGAGCTGAGTCAAAAGGCAAAGCTCTCAATTTACCGATCGATCTACGTTCCCACCCTCATCTATGGTCATGAGCTCTGGGTTATGACCGAAAGAACGAGATCTCGGATACAAGCGGCTGAAATGAGTTTTCTCCGCAGGGTGTCTGGACTCTCCCTTAGAGATAGGGTGAGAAGCTCAGTCATCCGGGAGGGACTCGGAGTAGAGCCGCTGCTTCTCCACATCGAGAGGAGCCAGTTGAGGTGGCTCGGGCATCTGGTTAGGATGCCTCCTGGACGCCTCCCTGGTGAGGTGTTCCGGGCATGTCCCACCGGGAGGAGACCCAGAGGAAGACCCAGGATACGCTGGAGGGACTATGTTTCTCGGCTGGCCTGGGAACGCCTTGGGATTCCCCCAGAGGAGCTGCTCCAAGTGGCTGGGCCTCCCTACTTAGGCTGCTACCCCCGCGACCCGACCCCGGATAAGCGGAAGAAAATGGATGGATGGTATGAGGTGGAATGAAATTATGTACACAGGGTCCCAATTACAGCCAAAAATAGCAAAATATAAAGTATGGAATTGAATGGACTGTACTTACATAGTGTCTTTCTCTCTTATCAAGATACTCAAATGCCAAAAGAAACCGTAAATAAGGATTTAAGATATACGCTAAACCTAACTATGGGGTCTACAGGGAGCTGCTTGTATCGCATGTTTAAATTCAACTTATTGTATTTATATAGTGACAAGTCACAACAGAAGTCATCTCAGGGAACTGAACAGAAACATTCATATATAAAAATAATAATTTATTATTTATCTGAGGAGCAGACTGCTTTGAGTTTAACGCCATCACAGAACTCATCTTGAACAAACATGAAGGCAACAGTGGAAAGGAAAATCTCCCTCATGAGGAAGAAAACTTTAGCAGAACCAGACTCATGATAAGCTGCCATCTGCTTCAACTGGCTGGGTTTGGTAGGAACAGATACACAATGGCAGGTCAAGAATCACATGTTAAGATAGAAATGGTAACAAATGAAAACTTCAATTTTAACGATTCATTTAAGGAAATGAGGTCAATTTTTCCTCCAATAATCTGTCTGTAGCAGCATAACAAGCCAACCCTAACTGTAGGATTTATCAAAAAGGAAAGTCTTAAAACTGGACAATGTGTCAGCCTCACAGACAGAAACTGGAAGTTGGTTCCATAAGAGAGGAACCTGACAACTGAAAGCTCTTCCTCCCATTCTGCTTTTGGAAACTAGGAACCATAACCTGCAGTCTGAGAGCAAAGTGCTCTGTTAGGAAAATATGGAACAATAAGATCTCGAATATACAAACCGGATTCCCAAAAAATTGGGACACTAAACAAAGTGTGAATAAAAACTGAATGCAATTATGTGGAGATGGCAAATGCCAATGTTTTATTCTTAATAGAACATAGATGACAGATCAAAAGTTTAATCTGAGTAAATGTAACATTTTAAAGAAAAATATGTTGATTCAAAATTTCACAGTGTCAACAAATCCCAAAAAAGTTGGGACAAGTAGCAAGTGGCTGGAAAAAGGAAATTGAGCATATAACAAACAACTGAAAGACCAATTAACATTAATTAGGTCAATTGACAACATGATTGGGTATTAAAAAGAGCTTCTCAGAGTGTCAGTGTCTCTACCCAGCGTAAAATATCAAAGACTTAAAGACCGTGTAAAGTAAAATTAAATTTGTGTTTTGAGTTTGCCACACGGCATAAATGTGTGTTATTAATCACCCATATAAATCTGACTGATTAAAAACATTGTTTACCTTATAAAATTAAGTCTCAAATATAAGGAAAAAACATGATTTTCCCAGGGTCTGGAACGGTGGGGGCGTGTCAGCGCGTGGGCGTGGTTTCAGCGCAGTTCTGCAGCTCAGAGCAAGTAGGAGGACCCTCTCGCTCAGAGCTGAACTGTGTGTGGAGGAGGAAGACAGGTTCATCAGTAAACCTGCTCTGTTTGCTCCTTTTTCCAAGAGTTACGCTGTTTTTAGTGCACAAACAACTCTGGTTTTATTTTAAAAGTTGAGGACACAACTATAATTCATAACTCCGCTGTTCTGTGTTTAGAAGATGAGCGGACTCGCGCGGCTGCACCCGGTCCGACCCGACACATCGCATGCGGGGGCTGTGTTGGTGATTAAAATAAAGAGTAATCACGTTGATAACTAAGTATGCAATGGACCTGTCGCATTTTCTTAGCAAAAAAGGAGCTTGTGAACTTGTAGGGCACAGGCTTAGCAATAAAAAAAAGAAAGAAAAGAAACAGGAAAGGCGGCGGCGGTGTCCGGAGGCTGAGGAGGGAGACGGTCAGTAGCAGGTGCCCTGACCATTAAAACATCCAGGGAAGATGCAGGAACGAGGCATAATTGATTAGCTAGCTAACAATGAACAAAAATATCTATGCTATTGCTATCTGATGCTATCTGCGATTCGCGAGTGAACGGCTCCACCCATGCGAAGAACAATTTATATGACTGGAGCAGCAGGGGGTGGGGGCTATACTAATGAGGACCGCGTGACGAAACGCGGTCACGTTTAAAACACGCCTAAAAAATCCTGAAATAGAAATATGTTTATACACAGTTTGCTCTATAACTCCAAAATTAATTGAGCTACAATTTTGAGACTTTTTACTCATTTACAAGATTACAATTATCACATTTATAATGTTTATTTAAGAAAATATTGAAATTCACTTTACACGGTCTTTAAGTTATCATCATCAACCTTGCATAACATCATCAAAAGATTCAGAGAATCTGGAACAATCGCTGTGCGTAAGTGTTACGTCCACAACCCAGCCAGCATGCACAGGTGGGCCCCATATGGTATACATATGTGCAAAAAACATGGGCCCCAAAAGGTTTTGTCCACGGTTTCCATGGTGGCCCCACATGGGTTGGCCCAGATAGATTTTAATGGGCCCTGACTGGGTTTTCAGTGGGACCCATATGTTTAACTTAAATGAGACCCATGTAAAACCCATGTGTGTACCTTGAAGAATATCTACCTGGGACTAAACTGGGTCCCAACTGGGCTAAAAATATGGGTAATAAGTGGGTTTGTCCACGGTTTCCATGGTGGCCCCACATGGGTTGGCCCAGATAGATTTTAATGGGCCCTGACTGGGCTTTCAGTGGGACCCAGATGTTTAACTTAAATGAGACCCATGTAAAACCCATGTGTGTGCCTTGAAGAATATCTACCTGAGACTAAACTGGGTCCCAACTGGGCTAAAAATATGGGTTATAAGTGGGTTTGTCCACAGTTTCCATGGTGGCCCCACGTGGGTTTGCCCGGATAGACTATAATGGGCACTGTCTGGGCTTTCAGTGGTTCCCAGATGGTTAATTTACATGAGGCTCATTACAGACCCATGTGTGTTCTTACCAGCATAATTTATGTGTCGGATTTTCCGATCCAACCTGCCGAGAGCACGTATATTGCACCATACTCTGTGACTTCTGTCTTAACATTGTGTGAGTTACACTCAAAGAACACTCTGAGCCTCACAACAGATAATACCCAATCTTTAACAAGAGGCAGTTCTATAACACAGATGTCCTTCTGACTCATGGTGCAGCCCGGAACACTAAAATACTGCTAAACATTATGGGAAATCAACATAGTCCACTCCCCGTTTTTGATTGTGGCACTATGAGTTGTAATTCTTGTTGGCTTTGATCAACGGATACAGATTTAAACTATAATTGAACACTAATATACCGCTAAGCATGATGGGAAATCAACACGGTTCACTTCCTGTTTTTTAGTTTAGTTTTTGATTGTGGCACTATGAGTTGTAATTCTTGTTGGTTTTGATCAACAGATACAGATTTAAAATATACATTGAATTTATAAAAATATACATTGAATTTATAAATGTAAATTCAATGTACAGTTTAAATCTGTATCTGTTGATCCCACATTTATACCACTTGGGATAAATACAGTTAGCCCACATGGGCTTCCCATGCTGGGCACATTATACTAAAATCACATGGGTCCTATATACTGATGCACATGTCTGTCCCATTCCCAGTTAGCCCACATAAAAAAATGAGCTGGGGCCTATATATATATGCCCAGGTTGAAGCCATGTAAGATCATCCCACATTTAGCCCACTTGGGGTAAATACAGTTAGCCCACATGGGCTTCCCATGCCGGGCCCATTATACCAAAACCACATGGGTCCCATATAATGATGTCCATTTCTGTCCCATTCCAAGTTAGCCCACATAAAAATGAACTGGGGCCTGTATATCCATGCCAAGGCTGAACCCATGTAAGGTTATACGACACTTATCCCACTTGGGGTCAATATAGTTAGCACACATGGGCTTCCCATACTGTGACCATTATACTAAAACCACATGGGTCCCATATAATGATGACCATTTCTGTCCCATTCCCAGTTAGCCCACATAAAAATGTACTGGGCCTTATATATCCATGCCCAGGTTGAACCCATGTAAGGTGATCCCACATTTATACCACTTGGGATGAATACAGTTAGCCCACATGGGCTTCCCATGCTGAGCACATTATACTAAAATCACATGGGTCCCATATACTGATGCATATATCTGTCCCATTCCCAGTTAGCCCAAATAAAATTAAACTGGGGCCTATATATCTATGCCCAGGTTCAACCCATGTAAGGTCGGCCCACTCTTATACCACTTGGGGTAAATACAGTTAGCCCACATGGGCTTCCCATGCTGGGCCCATTATACCGAAACCACATGGGTCCCATATAATATTGCCCATTTCTGTCCCATTCCCAGTTAGCCCACATAAAAATGTAGTGGGCCCTATATATCCATGCCCAGGTTGAACCCATGTAAGGTGATCTCACATTTATACCACTTGGGATAAATACAGTTAGCCCACATGGGCTTCCAATGCTGGGCCCATTATACCAAAACCACATGGGTCCCATATAATGATGCCCATTTCTGTCCCATTCCCAGTTAGCCCACATAAAAATGTATTGGGCCCTATATAACCATGCCCAGGTTGAACCCATGTAAGGTGATCCCACATTTATACCACTTGGGATAAATACAGTTAGCCCACATGGGCTTCCCATGCTGGGCCCATTATACCAAAACCACATGGGTCCTTTATAATATTGCCCATTTCTGTCCCAATCCCAGTTAGCCCACATAAAAATGTAGTGGGCCCTATATATCCATGCCCAGGTTGAACCCATGTAAGGTGAGCCCACATTGATACCACTTGGGATAAATACAGTTAGCCCACATGGGCTTCCCATGCTGGGCCCATTATACTAAAACCACATGGGTCCCATATAATAATGCCCATTTATGTCCCATTCCCAGTTAGCCCACATAAAAATGTAATGGGCCCTATATATCCATGCCCAGGTTGAACCCATGTAAGGTGAGCCCACATTGATACCACTTGGGATAAATACAGTCTGCCCACATGGGCTTCCCATGCTGGGCCCATTATACTAAAACCACATGGGTCCCATATAATAATGCCCATTTATGTCCCATTCCCAGTTAGCCCACATAAAAATGTAATGGGCCCTATATATCCATGCCCAGGTTGAACCCATGTAAGGTGAGCCCACATTGATACCACTTGGGATAAATACAGTCTGCCCACATGGGCTTCCCATGCTGGGCCCATTATACTAAAACCACATGGGTCCCATATAAAATTGCCCATTTCTGTCCCATTGCCAGTTAGCCCACATTAATCCTGTATAGGACCCATATATTTAGCCCAACAGGGCTCACAAAATGGGTTCCTTTATGGGATAACCATATGGGTCTCATGCAGTTAGCCCAGATAAATCCCATGCCCACTCATTACCCAACTAGCCCACAATAACCCCATGTGGGGCCCAACTATGCATGTTGGCTGGGAAGGAACATAGCATATTTAAGAGGACACGAGACAACAAGAAGGTTTAAAAAGTTTATTTTCTTGTTCAACTCCAGTGGCTGCGGGCGTGGTACACACAGTCTGCTCCCTTCTGTGGAGCAAGAAAATGAAAAAAACTACTTAAAAACAGTACAACAGTCAGTGCTCACAAAACTACTAAGCCCTCCATGGGCAACCAAACACACAGGTTGCTAGGTTCACTAGAGCCAGACTGAGCATGCACCTGCACACAGCACATAACTCCCCCAGGAGTAACACCCAAGTGGCGAGGGGCGGGTGGAGAAGCACAAACCTCCGCACCCTGCAACAGATCTCTGCAGCCAGTCTATTTATAGGCGGGCTCTACTGAGTGATCTAATTAGGACTGATTTAATTCAGGCTTTAACCAGGTTGTTGAGCTATATTGATTTACGCTCTTATGCTTTTATTGTGAAGAGCAGGAATACTATTTCAGTTTCCTCCGTGAGGGACTTTCCCATTCTGTAGTTGGTCTTCGTGTTGAATAAATATGGCGTGTTCTGCCTAAAGAAAGAACCGAGCATCCTGCTTATTTCCATCCCTGGGATGCCAGAAGGAGCTGTGTACTACTCACATCCCTTAACAGGTTATGGGCCCAGGCATCTCAGGACCCAGGTGAGATGGAAATGAGTAAAAATAAGCTTGCAGAAGAAGTTTAACGCGACGAAGTAACGCGACGGAAATTTGCGCGTGAATAAGCGCATGTTGAAGCTAACGAGCTAACTAGCAAGCGTCTCCGAAGCTATGGTGAACAGAGGGCCAAATATATCTATCTCCACTTCTTTTTGATGGATGTGAAGAAAAATATGACTTATGGGAGACAGGATTTCTTGCCAACTTGCACACACTGAAGTTGAAAGAAACCATTCTGGTCGAACCCGACACTGATGATGCAGCAAAGCTAGCTGAAGACAGACAGAAAAATTAGGACTGTTATGCAGAGCTAGTTAAACTCCTGGATGACAAAAGTCTCTCACTGATAAAGCACGAAGCGGATGATGATGGTAGGAAAGCCCTGAAAATTTTGAGAGAACATTATTCAGGGAAAAGCAAACCAAGAATAATAAATCTGTACACGTCATTGATGAAGCTTAAAATGGCAAACACCGAGAGTGTTACAGAGTATATTATAAGAACTGAAAACCTCATCACAGCTTTAAGAAATGCTGGTGAAAGCATGAGTGATGGACTGTTAGTGGCCATGGTATTAAATGGACTACCGCTTGCTGTCCACATTAGTCAAGATGAAGAAAACATTACATTTACAGACTTTAAGAGAAAACGGAGTCTACGAAGAGACTGAACAAATGAAAACAAGAGAGTCTTCTGACCATGTAATGAAAACCTACACAAGACATAATAGACTTACTAACTTAAACATAAGCAGCAAGAAAAATGAAGAAGAAGCAAATGTAATATGCTACAAATGTGGAACAAAAGGGCACAAAGCCAGAAAATGTTTAGAGTGTGGTGCAACTACTGTAAGAGTAACACACACAAAGAAACACTGTGCAAGAAGAAGGGGAATCAAGATGGAGTCAGGCGAGTTTCAGAAGATCCACAAAGAGAACAAGATCAGCTTTTCAAAGCAGAGCTTAAACAAAGTAAAGATCAAGCGGACATCAAATTAAAAGGCATCATGGTGGACGCCGGAGCAACTTCCCACATAGTGAATGACATCAGAAAGTTTAAAGATTTTGATGAAACTTTCCAGCCCAACTCGCACACTGTGGAATTAGCCGACGGAACCAAATGTGCAGGAATGGCGCAGAAAAGAGGAACAGCCATAATCCTTCTACAGGACAACAGAGGACATCACCATCGAGCGCAGCTGAGGGATGCACTCTACATGCCTTCTTATCCCCACGACATCTTCTCAGTGGCAAGAGCAACAAACAGAGGTGCGATCATCACATTCAAGAAAGGAAACAGTCACATGATCACAAAAGATAACAGCAGGTTTGACTTTTATGAAAGTGAAAATCTCTTTGATCTGCCAACTTTTGAAATGAGCATTGATTGATCAATGTAAAATATGTCATGATATGCAAACCTGGCAATACTAGGTCATTGTAACTATGAAGATGTAAGAAAGCTTCAAAATGTTGTAAAAGGTATGGAAATCAAAAGTAACGTGACAAAATCTGAAAAACTTTGTGAAGTATGTACTCAAAATTTTTTTTACAGAACAGAAATAGAGAACCTGACAGAAAAGCAAAGTCACCTTTAGAAATGGTACATACCGATTTAAATGGTCCAATGAAAAACACCAGTCTAGAAGGGCATAAGTATGTACAATCTTTCACAGATGACTACTCAGGCACAATATTTGTGTATTTTCTTAAGAGTAAGAGTGACGTGGTACAAGCCACAGAAAGATTTGTTGCAGATTCATCACCTTATGGTGAAATCAGATGCATTCGTTCAGATAATGGCACCGAATTTACAAGCAGAGATTTTAAGACACTGCTAACTAAGAACAAATTTAGACATGAGACTTCAGCGCCGTACTCTCCTCACCAGAACAGCACAGCTGAAAGGATAGAGAACTCTTTTTGACATGAGTAGATGTACCGTATGTTGATTGAAAGCAACTTACCTGTAAAACTATGGAACTATGCAGTACAGACTTCCGCCTATGTCAGGAACAGGTGCTACAGCAGAAGAACAAAGAAAACCCCATATGAACTACTCACAGGTAATACTTAATGTGTCAAAACTACAAAAGTTTGGGTCAGCATGTTTTCTTTACAAGCAGGACAAAGGAAAATTAGATCCTAGATGTGAGCAAGGTATTTTTGTTGGATACGATAAGAACAGCCTAGCTTATCTGGTCTATTATCCAGAAACCGAGAAAGTTGCAAAACACAGATTGGTAAAATTCCAAGTCAAAACGGCTCAAGAGAAACAAACTCAAACCTCTGAAATTCAGATAAGAGTACTATAACCCTAACATAAACATCCAAAATGGCGATAAAAATGAAAATGATGTTGAAAATGATGTTGGTATTGAAATACATACTGAGATGGACATTTCACAAGAAAAGAGTGAAAGCACACAAGCAGATGAGAACACCAAAACTACAGTGAGAAAGAATCCTTCAAGAACAAAGAAGAAACCGACATACTTAGAGGACTTTGAAACAGATGATGTGGACAAACTACAAATATGCATAGACTTTTGTTACAGAGCAGTATGTGACATTACTTCAACATACCAAGAAGCCATGACATCACCCAAAGCTAAACAGTGGAAGAAAGCTATGGATGAAGAAATGAAATCAATAGAGGAGAATGAGACATTCAAACTCACACACCTGCCACCAAGTAAACAGACAGTTGGGGGGAATGGGTCTACACACTCAAAACAGACAGTGATAGAACAGACAAGTTCAAAGCAAGATTTGTGGCCAAAGGATATAGTCAAAGACAAGGAATCGACTATGAGGAGACATTCTCACCCACAGCTGAAATGACAAGCGTGAGAGTTCTTGTGCAAAAGGCTGCATAAGAGAACCTGATTCTTCATCAAATGGACGTGAAAACAGCCTACCTTCACGCACCAATAGACAAGGAGATCTACATGGAACAGCCAGAAGGGTACGAGAAAAAGATCAAGGGTAAAGAAACACTGGTACTGATGTTACAAAAATCATTATATGGACTAAAGCGATCTGGCAGAAATTGGAATGCTATGTTACATGAATATTTAACAGAAAATGGTTTTGAACAGAATCCAGCTGATAACTGTGTATATACTAGGGAAAGACCAAATGAAAAAGTAATCTTAATAATCTGGGTAGACGACCTAATCATAGCAGCTAGTGATGAAAATGTGCTGAACAAGGTCAAAGACATGTTTACTAAAATATTTAAAATGAAAGACCGATAGCTGAAACACTTCTTAGGGATAGACTTTGAGAGTATTGGAAGAGAAATCAAAATGTCACAGGAGAGATGTGAGAAAATTACTTTGAAAGTTTGAAATGCAAGAGAGCATTTATTTAGAACAAATACTCTCAAACAAAGATTTTTGAAGGCAACCAGCACTCGCTAAAAAATCTGGTAAAAAGACAGACATGCAAACATGTTAATACTGTACAAGGTATCATTTCAAAAGAGAAATTGTCAACAAAGGGAAAATATCTTTGGAATGTGAAGACAGAAGGTCTTGTTTATTTTCTTTTGTTGTACATATATTAAGATGAAAAAGGTTGATTTGTGTTTGCATTTTATAACCCAGTGACAAGAGCGAGTGGGGGTGTTGAGCTATATTGATTTACGCTCTTATGCTTTTATTTTATTGCTTTTTTTATTTTTATTTTATTGTATAATTTTATTTTATTGATCTTGATCCTAAAAAATCTGCAGGTCCAGATGAACTTCCACCTTATTTCTTAAGGCTGGCTGCTCATATCATCACAGTCCCTGTGACCCACATCTTTAATCTGTCCATAAGCCAAAACACCATTCCGGATGCTTGGAAAACAGCCTTTGTTCTTCCTTTGCTGAAGGGAGGTGACCCCACCTCATTGAACAATTATCGACCGATCTCTAAACTCTGCATCTTAGCCAAGGTTCAAGAAAAACTGATAAACTCTCAGATCAAAAATTATCTGGACTCATTTAACATCTTACCTCTCCATCAATCTGGTTTCAGGAAAAAACACAGCACAACAACTGCTTCTCTGAAGGTTCTGAATGATGTTGTTGAAGCATTGGATGCTAAGGACTATTGTGCTGCACTTTTCTTAGACCTGTCTAAAGCTTTTGACACTGTGGATCATAACATCCTGTGTCATAAGCTCTCAGAAATCGGTTTCTCTGATCACACCATCGGTTGGTTTTCTAACTATCTTTCCAATCGGAGGCAATGTGTTCAACATAACGGTGCTTCTTCCAGCTATTTAACAGTTAAAAATGGTGTACCACAAGGCTCAGTTTTAGGACCAACTCTCTTTACAATCTACATAGCTAATGTAGGTCACTGCATCCCTGATGCATCCTTACATTTCTATGCTGATGATACAGTTGTTTATTGCCGAGCTAAAACAGTAGCTAAGGCTTTCCAGTTACTACAATCCGCTTTTGACATCATCCAGTCAGATTTGTTCCGTCTCAAACTTGTCCTAAATGCTGATAAAACAAAAGGGATGTTTTTTTCAAATAGGAAGGCGGTTCCAGCAGATCCTCCTCTGATTTTATCTTCAAATGGTGTCCCTATTGAGTTTGTTGATTCCTATAAATATCTGGGTATCCTGATCGATTCACATCTCTCTTTTAAACTCCACGTGGAAAACCTAGTGAAGAAATTGAAAGTTAAACTGGGTTTCTTTTTCAGAAACAGATCCTGTCTAACACTGAATGTTAGGAAACGCCTTGTATCTGTGACTTTCCTTCCCTCCATTGATTACGGTGACATTCTCTACATGAATGCTCCTACAAGCACCCTGCGGATGTTGGATGTGGTCTATCATGGTGCACTAAGATTCATAACTGGTTGTGATTATCGTACCCACCACTGCACCCTGTATTCACTGGTTAACTGGACATCATTAACCTCACGCAGACTCTTCCACTGGTACATTTTCATCTTTAAATCACTTCTTGGTCTGCTGCCCTCATACATCTCCTCCTACATGTCTTTGCGTGAGTGCAGCTACAGTGTGCGCTCTCAGGACATGATTACCTGCAGTGTTCCGTCAGTGAGGACTGAACTTGGAAAAAGGGCCTTCTCCTACTCTGCTCCTGCTTCATGGAATATCTTACAAAAAGATCTGAAGCTCTCGACCTTGACTTCTCTAAATGGTTTTCAGAATCTGTTGGAATCCTGGCAAAAACCAATGCAGATTTGTTCCTGTCTTTGATTTTATACGTCTACCTTATAATGTTTTGCTAGTTTTTTGATACTTTGTTAAAAAAAAGAAAAAAAAATCTTTTGTTTTTTTCTCTCTTTTTGTTTTCTATTGTTTATTGTTTGTTTGTTTATTGTTTAATGAAATTCTATCACTGCTGTTCATTGTTCTTTAGTTTTAGCAGGTCGCTTTTGTAAATGAGCCCATGAGGTTCAAAAGATTTACCTGACTAAATAAAGGTTGAATGAATTGTGAAGAGCAGGAATACTATTTCCGTTTCCTCCGTGAGGGACTTTCCCATTCTGTAGTTGGTCTTCGTGTTGAATAAATATGGCGTGTTCTGCCTAAAGAAAGAACCGAGCATCCTGCTTATTAATGTTCTCACTCCCTACTCATCATATATTGATGCTTGGGCTCAGGGTCCCTCCGCGTCACATACTTGATGCGTCGGGTCGCCCCTTCTCATCATTATTTGGTTTGTTTGGGGCTCGGGGGTCAGATAAAAACTGAATGGTTAAGTTTAGGGTTTGTTATCAGGTTAGGCCTAAGGTTTAAATTTTGAGAGAGAAATGCATCCTGTTGCTAAAAAAAAAAGTAGATATTAAAGTGCTTCACTATCCAAACCGGAAGACAAGATCACAGTATAACATTCAATGATATTACCCTACACACCAAATAATGATGAGAAGGGGCGACCCGACGCATCAAGTATGTGACGCGGAGGGACCCTGAGCCCAAGCATCAATATATGATGAGTAGGGAGTGAGAATGAGTTGGCTTATTTCCATCCCTGGGACGCCAGAAGGAGCTGTGTACTACTCACATCCCTTAACACAGGTGTTTTTAACAGTGCGGTCAGGTTGGCAGCCAACATAAACAAAACATACTGGGGCTTAAATAATAATGTGCCCTGGCACGTAACAGTAAGGGTCAAGGCCGTAAAACTCTACTGGATGCTCGTGATCTCCGGGCCCTTAAACGTCACTGCACCTCAAACAGGAATGCCACTGTCAAGGAAATAACAGAATGGGCTCAGGAATACTTCCAGAAAGCATTGTCATTGAACACAATCCACCATGCCATCCGCCGTTTCCAGCTGAAACTCTACAGTGCAAAGAGGAAGCCATTTCTAAGCAAGCTCCACAAGCTCAGACGTTTGCACTGGACCAGGGGTCATTTAAAATTCATTCATTCATTCAACCTTTATTTAGTCAGGTAAATCTTTTGAACCTCATGGGCTCATTTACGAAAGTGACCTGCTAAAACTAAAGAACAATGAACAGCAATGGTAGAATTTCCTTAAACAATAAACAAACAAACAATAAACAATAGAAAACAAAAGAGAGAAAAAAAATATATATATATATATATATATATATATATTTTTTTTTTTAACAAAGTATCAAAAAACTAGCAAAACATTATAAGGTATATGTATAAAATCAAAGACAGGAACAAATCTGCATTGGTTTTTGCCAGGATTCCAACAGATTCTGAAAACCATTTAGAGAAGTCAAGTTCGAGAGCTTCAGATCTTTTTGTAAGATATTCCATGAAGCAGGAGCGGAGTAGGAGAAGGCCCTTTTTCCAAGTTCAGTCCTCACTGACGGAACACTGCAGGTAATCATGTCCTGAGAGCGCACGCTGTAGCTGCACTCACGCAAAGACATGTAGGAGGAGATGTATGAGGGCAGCAGACCAAGAAGTGATTTGAAGATGAAAATGTACCAGTGGAAGAGTCTGCGTGAGGTTAATGATGTCCAGTTAACCAGTGAATACAGGGTGCAGTGGTGGGTACGATAATCACAACCAGTTATGAATCTTAGTGCACCATGATAGACAACATCCAACATCCGCAGGGTGCTTGTAGGAGCATTCATGTAGAGAATGTCACCGTAATCAATGGAGGGAAGGAAAGTCACAGATACAAGGCGTTTCCTAACATTCAGTGATAGACATGATCTGTTTCTGAAAAAGAAACCCAGTTTAACTTTCAGTTTCTTCACTAGGTTTTCCACGTGGAGTTTAAAAGAGAGATGTGAATCGATCAGGATACCCAGATATTTATAGGAATCAACAAACTCAATAGGGACACCATTTGAAGATAAAATCAGAGGAGGATCTGCTGGAACCGCCTTCCTATTTGAAAAAAAACATCCCTTTTGTTTTATCAGCATTTAGGACAAGTTTGAGACGGAACAAATCTGACTGGATGATGTCAAAAGCGGATTGCAGTAACTGGAAAGCCTTAGCTACTGTTTTAGCTCGGCAATAAACAACTGTATCATCAGCATAGAAATGTAAGGATGCATCAGGGATGCAGTGACCTACATTAGCTATGTAGATTGTAAAGAGAGTGGGTCCTAAAACTGAGCCTTGTGGTACACCATTTTTAACTGTTAAATAGCTGGAAAAAGTACCGTTATGTTGAACACATTGCCTCCGATTGGAAAGATAGTTAGAAAACCAACCGATGGTGTGATCAGAGAAACCGATTTCTGAGAGCTTATGACACAGGATGTTATGATCCACAGTGTCAAAAGCTTTAGACAGGTCTAAGAAAAGTGCAGCACAATAGTCCTTAGCATCCAATGCTTCAACAACATCATTCAGAACCTTCAGAGAAGCAGTTGTTGTGCTGTGTTTTTTCCTGAAACCAGATTGATGAAGAGGTAAGATGTTAAATGAGTCCAGATAGTTTTTGATCTGAGAGTTTATCAGTTTTTCTAGAACCTTGGCTAAGATGCAGAGTTTAGAGATCGGTCGATAATTGTTCAATGAGGTGGGGTCACCTCCCTTCAGCAAAGGAAGAACAAAGGCTGTTTTCCAAGCATCCGGAATGGTGTTTTGGCTTATGGACAGATTAAAGATGTGGGTCACAGGGACTGTGATGATATGAGCAGCCAGCCTTAAGAAGTAAGGTGGAAGTTCATCTGGACCTGCAGATTTTTTAGGATCAAGATCATTTAACAGTTTATTTACCTCACTGACTGAGAACGGAGAAAAAGAGAAGGTGTGATTAACAGATGGTTGACTTGTAGGAGGGATTTGATTTGTAGAAGTTTGATTATTAGATAAAGTGGCTGATTTTCCGTTTGTAACTGTGTCAAATAATGAACTAGAAGCAACAAAATGTTTATTGAAACAGTTCAGGATCTCGTGCTTATTTGACACAGGAACAGAGTCAACAAGAAATTGTGATGGGAGGTCAGATGATTGGGGGGTGCCTGAGAGAGATTTGATGGTTTTCCAGAATTTTTTAGGATCGTTTAGATTTTTGGAGGTCTGAGATAAGAAGTAGTTACGTTTTGCGGCTTTGATGGCAGTTGTACATTTATTCCTTAGCTGCCGAAATTTCAACCAATCAGTGTCTGAGTGTGATTTTCTTGCTGCGGCCCAAAGATGATCTCTCCAGTGCAGGAGATCAGCTAGTTCAGGAGTAAACCAGGGGCTGTCACGGCTCTTTATCCTGAACTGCCGGAAAGGTGCGTGTTTGTTTACAAAGAGAATGAAACTATTGTGAAAATAGTTCCAAGCGGTGTTCACGTCATTGATTTGTAGGATACGTTGCCAATCAAAGAGGGATAGATCCCAAAGGAATGACTGTTCACTGAAACGTTTCAAATCCCTTTTTTGAATTATTCTGGGCTTAGCAGGTGGAAGTTTAGTAGATCTAAGAGCTGCTATTACGGAATGATCACTCAAAACGTTGGCAAATACACCTATACCAGGAAATTTGTGAGGTGCATTTGTGAAAAACAGATCTAAGATAGAAGATTTTTCGGGACATTTTATGTTTGGTCTGGTAGGAGAATCGATAAGTTGTGTTAGATTGAGAGATAGGCAACATTCCTTGAATTTATCACAGAGGGGGGTCGACTTATTCCAATCAATGTTGAAATCTCCAGCCAAAACAATCTCATTGTGTTTTAAATTTCCTATGAATTCAGTCAGGGAGGACAGAGCTTCAGGTGTTGCGGAGGGGGGACGATAACAACCAACAACAGTTAAGGGCTGACCTCCTTTCAAAGTGATGTTCACAGCTAAAGCCTCAAACTGGTTTGCGATTGTTTTTTTAGATGCAATCCTGGCAGCCAAAGAATCTCTGATGTAAATAGCGACTCCACCTCCCCTTGTATTACGATCACAACGATAGATCTTAAATTCATTGATTGCCAAGTCATTTTTCAAAACAGAATTGTTGAGCCAAGTTTCAGAGATAACGATCACATCTGCCCCAGAAGAAGTGATTAGGATTTTCAATTCATCAAGTTTTTTTAGAAGGCTACGAGCGTTTACATGCAGAAAACGGAGACCTGAAATATTTTTAAACTCATTAGGTGTACAGTAGTTAGTGATTGGCCCTGGGTTTGGCTGAATCCCTGAGATCAATAACAACATTAATATCAGACATTTACTTGACTTCTTTGTCAGTGATGTGTAATTACAGGAGTTAACAGTGTGACATTTTCCCCCATAATTGAACCATGTGAAACATTAATGAAGATACGATCATTCAGAGCCCAAAAACAATGAAAGTCGCAGTGATGGGCAGATCCAGATGAGTTGATAAGATTTAGTGATTCCAGGTAGTCTGAGAACTGAAAATAATGACAGTAATATGAATGATGCAGAAAAGTCTCTGACCATAAAGCGTCACAATTTAAGTGTGCAAACAGTTCCTTTGAGGAGGCCCAACTACAGTTTGTGTGATAGAGTGTGATGCCCCCCTGTGAATATGAATGGATGTGGTCCTGGTTAACACAAGCTGGATCCAGAATCAACGGGTAGAAACAAGCAGTTTGCAGCAAACAGCAGAGTGTGATGCCAGAAATGCCTCTTAAAATTAAAGGCATGATTGTAGCCTGTATCAGGACAGCAAAGGGACAACAGCGTGAACAGCACCAAACAACAGCAACAGCAGCTCCTGATCCTCAGCGGCGCAATTCTCTCTGCCCGTCTGATCCACAAGTAGCTCCCCAACAGTGTGGAACAGGCACCAAACAGCGACGATCCTGATCCTCCGCGCTTCACTCTCCGCTCGTCTGATCCACAAACAGCTCTCTTCCGCGCTTCACTTTCTGCTCGTCTGATCCACAAACAGCTCTCGGTGTGAAAACAGGCACCAAACAGCGACGATCCAGATCCTCCGCGCTTCACTCTCCGCTCGTTTGATCCACAAACAGCCCACAACAACGAAATGAGGCTCTTTAAAGTTATCTGCAGCAGGTAAGATGTTTATTGTTGAGCTCACAACAACAAATGAGGTTCTTTAAAAAAAGAAGAAAAAAAAGCCATCTCCAGAAAAAAACACAGCAAGTCCAGAGGGGCTGAAGCCTAACAGAACCTCTCAGCTCCAGAATTATTTCAGCAGCAGTTCAAACTGAAGCTTAACAGAACCTCTCAGCTCCAGAATTATTTCAGCAGCAGTTCAAACTGAAGCTTAACAGAACCTCTCAGCTCCAGAATTATTTCAGCAGCAGTTCAAACTGAAGCTTAACAGAACCTCTCAGCTCCAGAATTATTTCAGCAGCAGTTCAAACATCCGCACGTCCCTCAGATGAACGCGCGTGAGAGCGCAGAGAGAGCGAGAGCGCAGCTCCAGTCGGGTCCAGTCAGCTGCAAGCACACGCGCGCAGATGGGCTCAGGTTCCACGGAGGTGAAACAGACTTAATGTGGACTTAATGTAGGTGAAGTCCCCACAGCCAGTTCGGTTCGGTTCTGGTCCAGTCAAAAACACCTCCCCCACGCTCACGCACCAGGTACGCTTTCTTCCCCCCACGCCACGAGGTCAACAAAGGACAGCAGAAAAAATCAGCAAAAGTAAAAAACTTCCCTGCTAATGTTGTTGAAAACCAGGAGAAACCACAGGAGAACCGCAGATCCAGGTGGGACGTTCAAACGGGGTCCAGTGAGTGGCAGAAGAAACACCGGGTCTTCGTGGGCGGCTCTCCGGCTTTAGGGCTCACCTGGCCGGGCAAGAATGACCGATGGGGTGAGCTCCCGAACCTGGTCCGACAGAATTTTTTTGAACGGTCCCGTCTGGCTCTCTGAGTTACTGAACACCGAATTCAGATGGAAGATGGACCAGCTTTGGTCCAATTTGAAAAAACGGGTCAGTTAGATGATAAAAGACTCAGAGAGACCAGAGGTGCTGCCGCTCCTGACCTCGCCGGAACCGGAACTGGAACCGGAACTGAAAAATGGAGTGTGGTAAAATGGAAGACTGTTCTGTGGTCAGATGAGTCACGATTTGAAGTTCTTTATGGAACACTGGGACACCATGTCATCCAGACCAGAGAGGACAAGGATAGCCCAAGTTGTTATCAACGCTCCGTTCAGAAGCCTGCATCACTGATGGTATGGGGTTGCATGAGCGCTTGTGGCATGGGCAGCTTGCATGTCTGGAAAGGCACCATTAATGCAGAGAACTATGTTCAGGTTCTAGAACAACATATGCTCCATCTAGACGTCATCTCTTTCAGGGAAGACCCTGCATTTTTCAACAAGATAATGCCAGACCACATTCTGCAGCAATCACAACATCATGGCTACGTAGGAGAAGGATCCGGTACTGAAATGTCCAGCCTGCAGTCCAGATCTTTCACCTATAGAGAACATTTGGTGCATCATAAAGAGGAAGGTGCGACAAAGAAGGCCCAAGACGATTGAACAGTTAGAGGCCTGTATTAGACATGAATGTAGAGCATTCCTATTTCTAAACTTGAGAAACTGGTCTCCTCTGTCCCCAGACGTCTGTTGAGTGTTGTAAGAAGAAGGGGGGATGCCACACAGTGGTAAAAATGGACTTGTCCCAACTTTTTGGGGATTTGTTGACGCCATGAAATTTTGAAACAACATATTTTTCCCTTAAAATGATACATTCTCTCAGTTTAAACTTTTGATCTGTGATTTGTGTTCTATTCTGAATAAAATATTAGATGTTGGCACCTTCACATCATTGCATTCAGTTTTTATTCACAATTTGTTTAGTGTCCCAACTTTTTTGGAATCCGGTTTGTAAGATGGAGCTAGGTTGTTGAGAGGTTTGTAGGTCAGAATTAAGATTTTGAATTATATTCTGGATTTGACAGGGAGCCAGTGGAGAGAAGCTAAAACTGGAGAGAATTGATCTCTCCTACTAACTCCAGTTAAGACTCTGGCAGCAGCATTTTGGATCAACTGAAGATGTTACAAATTATTTCAACAAAGCGATAGGGTTCTGGAAGAACCCTCCTCTGCTTGGACGAGGTGTGCAGCTCAATATATCTCTGGGAGGGATGTGTCTACCTCTGCTATCGAACAAGGATGCTGAAATTGCCAATAATTGGATTTATGATAACAGCTTTCCTGTGTTTGGAATAGTCTGGATCCTGTCTTATCAACATACAAAGAAGACGGCTGCAGCTGATTTGGACCTCGACAGGCTGCTGTCTATGTGAAGGTCTGGTTCGTGCTGGAGGACTCAAAATCAGCTTTACGAGCAAAACCGTAAGTTGGAAGTGGTTTGAATCGCAGACCGCCTGCAGATTTGGGATTCGTCAGCATGAAAAGAAAAACATCTTGAAGAGGCTCTTAAGCATGAACCATGGAATGCACCCTTAATCTGACCATTTGGACCTTGGAAAGTTATCAGTACAGACTCAAGGCTGACGGAAAAATAGTCTGCCTGAATAAATCAACAATTGTGGTTATCTGAATCTCTCACCAGCTGGCCTTGGAACAAACCGACTTATCAATTTCTCCTGGGAAATGTGTAAACTAAGGAAAAGCTTTTGTCTATCGAACCCCCCCCCCCCCATTCTTTGGAGGATTATTAGAACTGTGCCAGCTGACCATCATCTTATCAGGACAATGGACTGTCTGCTATCTGTTAATGCTTCATGGACCACCTTGTTTGTAAATGCATATGTACGTGTTCGTAAATGTGATTTTGGCTGGCTGAGTTTTTTAATGTCTTAAATATTGCCCTGTGAAGAGATCTTTTTTATAATGCCACTACCCTTTCCTCATGGTTTTGTCCCTTTTTTATCTAAAATTATTATTCTGACAAAGAATAAGAAGGCTGAGGTAATTAGCTGCAACTTCGTGCACTACGTCCATCTTTCGGATGACTGTACGGACATATTCTCACTGTATCTCGGTGCAATGATAATAAAGCTTATTCTGATTCTGATGTTTTAATGAAGTATTTGGACACCCAGATAATAAACCATTGCAATAGTCCAGTCTAGATGTGACAAATGCATGAACCAGTTTTTCTGCATCATTTTTAGATAAGATGTTTCTCATTTTAACAATATTACGCAGGTGGAAGAAGGTGGTTCTGGTAACATTTTTAATGTGGGGGTTAAAAAACATGTCCTAATCAAAAATAACACCAAGATGTTTAACATTATAGCTGGAGCCCAGATTAATGCCATCCAAGGAGGGCGAGAGACTGAAAAATTGATTCCTAAGATGTCCAGCTCCAAAAACTAAAACCTTAGTCTATGACATAGACTAAGGTTTTAATTTACCAATTTATTTCTAAAGCACTTAAAATACAACATATTAGCCGTCCGAAGTGCTGTACAAAGACAACAACAAGCAAAAAACAATAAAAATAATCAAGTGTATACAGTATATATATATACATTGTATATATAAATAATCAGAACATCACAAGTAAAAGAATACGACACCAAGACAGAGACGCCAACTCACTCTAGGTTAAAAGCCAATGAAAAAAAAATCACCTGTGTAAGATCACCGGTTCAAGCCTTGGTACTGACAACATCAAAGAATGTGGGTGGGGTAGGTGAAGCACCACACCTGTCTCCACCCTCATTCACCCCACTTTTCCATACTTAACCCCCACCCTCTGCTCCTTCGGGTAGATGTCAGCTCTCTGCTCCACACAGAGAACTACCGGTAGTCTGAAGGAGCGATGCACTGTAATTCAGGGAACAGGATTGTGGAGTTGCCTTGATATCACCATAAACATTTCTAAAACAATTTCTATATTTAAAAAGCTGATTCAGTTAAAGTTGTTGGGAAGGTAAAAGGATAGCTGAAGTTTTTTTGTTTTCAGTTTGGAGATTGTTCAAGTGAAGGTTGTTGTTTGTAGTTATTTTGTATTTTTAAACAAGGGGCAGATATAATTTTTTCTTCTTTCTCCACCTTTTCATTCAATGTTTTTTTTTTCTTTCTGATGAATTTGTTTTATTTTAAATGAATGAATAAATGAATAGTAAAAACAGCATGCTGTGTCTTGCTGCATGGTTTCTCTTTTGCAACAGCTGGGGGTGTAGTTTCAGGGACACGTTGGCTCAAACTTTTATTGTGCTTCATCTTCTGACTATGCATTTTCTACAGAGTGGAACAAGTTACATGTGTTCCCAGCACTAGTTGGAACAACTCTCCGTCACGTTTTGCAGCATAAAGACACCTGCAGTTTATTGGATCTTAGATAGCCGAACCACTTCCACACCGGCAAATTAGTCTTTCCTCTCTTATCAGTGATGTCATCTGCTTTATCTTCACTTGTGAAACCTTGTTCAGTCACATTCTGAACTCGAGCTCTGAGTAACATCTACGTCACCACACACTTACATAGTTGTGTCACCGCTTTTTCTGTTCGGGTTGAAACTGAAGTGGCTGCTTCAACCCAAACAGAAAAAAGAAAAGCGTCAGTGAAACTCTGTAATCATATCGAAATATTGAAAATGTGCTTAAAACTCATATAACTGTTACTGAATAAAAGTATATCACGACATATATCAACATCAAATTATTGTCCAGCAATATCAGTGACCACCGTATATTGTGACCATAGGGGGCGCTGTTGCATTTTTACACAATTCTTTTGCCATACCTTTGCCTCAAAGAAGAGTATACGCAAAAAACGTAAGCTTTGAAGAGTGGGGGTGGGGGCGATAAACACCAAAGAAAAAAGAAAGAAAAAGCCAAAAAAAACTAGGTCTTTGTTGAATCAAACTGTTTCTGCTGATTCTCTCCTTCCTCCAAAGAATAAATAGTAAAATCTGACCAGTAATATTGTGGCGGACCACTAGGGGACTCTACTCACACCCAGTGGACCAAATGTGTTAACGGATGTTTTATTGTGAAAGGTCCAGAGGACCGGATGTTGTATTGTGAAAGGGTTGATATATAAGGCGGTGTTTGGGTGTTTACCGCCAGAAATGTAGGAGTTGATTAAAGTGAAGTTCTGCATCCCGTCTTCTGTGTCGTCTCTTCACCACCTCCTACACTGGTAACCCTCGTGAATTGAACATGTCGACATCTGACGCTCCAATCAGCTCTCTTCAGATGACCGCTGCTCCACAGGCGGCCCCGCTCACTTTTTCGGTGGCCGTTAAAATCCCGGACTTCTGGCTGCACGCCCCTCAGTCGTGGTTCGCCCACATCGAATCACAGTTTGCTCTTCGCTTGATTTCTGCATACGACACCAAATACCACTATGTGGTTGCCTCGCTGGATCCGCTGTCAACCCAGCGGGTAATGAGCCTGCTCCAGGACCCTCCTGCACAAAGAAAGTACGACGCCCTCAAGCAGCTCCTCCTGCGGCGTTACTCACTTTCAGACGCAGAGCGCGCTGAGAAACTTTTTTCCCTCTCCGGTTTGGGCAATGGCACAGCTCTTGAGCTCATGGAGAGCATGTTGTCCTTGATGGGATCAGAAGACTGTGGGTTTCTCTTCCTCCACCTCTTCCTCCGCCAGCTCCCGGCTTCGGTGCGCACGGTCCTGGCCAACTCCCCGCTTCTGCAGCAGAGAGATTACCGCTCGCTGGCCGAAGAAGCCGACCGCATCCTTCTGGCTACGAGGACCTTCGCGATCCAGGCGGCGGTCCCCGGATCTCCAGCAGCACCTCAGCTTCAAGCAACGCCCTCAGCGACGGATGAGCCATCGGTGGTAGCAGGGGTCGCTACCCGCAGGCGGACAGGAGCCGCCCTTTGTTCCTACCACCAGCGCTTTGGCGCCAAAGCACGACGGTGCGTCCCGCAGTGCAGCTTCAAGCCGCAGGGAAAAAGACGCCAGCGCAAGCTAGCAGCCGCGGCCGTTGGCGACAGGGAAAGGCTGCTTTTCATCCAAGACTCGAGGTCGGGGAGGCGGTTCCTGGTGGACTCTGGTTCGCAGAAGAGCCTCGTTCCCCCGACTGGCTCCGACAGGTTGGCAGAAGGCTGTGGGCCGCAGCTAACCGCGGCTAATGGCTCTCCCATCAAGACGTTTGGTGAAAGGTTGGTGACTGTTTGTTTCCATGAACGGGACTTCCAGTGGAACTTTGTTGTAGCTGCGAGCTCAGTTCCTATTTTAGGGGCTGATTTTCTTTGTGCTCACGGGCTCCTTGTTGATGTTGCTAACAGACGTTTGATCGACGCTGTGTCCTTTTCATCACTGCCTTGTGCGACGCGAGGAGCTGGGCCTTTAATGCATGCTAACTTTTTAGCTTCGGGTAACGTGTTTCAGCGTTTATTGTCTGAGTTCCCCTCACTGACTGTTCCTGATTTTGCAAACACAAACACTAAACATGGGATCGAACATTATATCCCCACAACGGGCCCCCCGGTTTTCGCACGTGCACGCCGCCTTGATGCTACTAAGCTAGCAATAGCACAGGAAGAGTTTGCTAACATGGAGCGTTTAGGCATCGTGCAGCGCTCAAACAGTCCGTGGGCCTCCCCCCTGCACATGGTGCCCAAGGCAGACGGCAAATGGCGACCATGTGGGGATTTCCGCCGCCTTAATAACATCACAGAGAACGATCGTTATCCCATCCCCCACATCCAGGATTTTTCAGTGCACCTGGCTGGGACCTCCATTTTTTCTAAAGTAGATTTAGTACGGGGGTACCACCAGGTTCCTGTGCATGTGGAGGATGTCCCTAAGACCGCTGTTATCACGCCTTTCGGCCTGTTTGAGTTTTTGCGCATGCCTTTTGGTCTTAAAGGTGCAGCACAAACGTTCCAGCGGTTGATGGATTCAGTCCTAAGAGGACTGTCCTTCGTATTTGTGTACCTGGACGACATCCTGGTGGCTAGCAGCTCGGCTGAACAGCACATGTCCCACCTCCGTGAGGTTTTTCAGCGCCTGGCAGCACATGGCCTGATTGTAAATACAGCGAAATGCCAGTTTGGGTTGCCAGTCATTGACTTTTTGGGCCACCGCATTTCTGCCAGTGGTGCCGTCCCGTTACCAAACAAAGTGCAGGCGGTGTCCGATTTTCCACAGCCCCAGTCTGTTAAAGCGCTACAAGAATTTTTGGGAATGGTTAATTTCTATAACCGTTTCCTCCCCAGGGCAGCACAACTGCTGCGACCGCTCTATGGAGCGCTAAAAAAGAAAAAGCCCAACGACAGTGTTGACTGGACACCAGAACGCCTACAGGCATTTGGTGATGCTAAAGCTGCACTGGCCACTGCTGCCCTTTTGGCCCATCCATCCCCAGCGGCACAAATAGCTTTAACAACCGACGCATCTGATGTTGCGGTGGGGGCTGTGTTAGAACAGCAGGTTTCCGGGGTTTGGCAGCCGCTTGCATTTTTCAGCCGTACGCTGCGGGACAATGAGCTGAAATACAGTGTTTTTGACAGAGAGTTGCTGGCGCTTTACCTGGCCACACGCCATTTCAGGTTTTTCCTGGAGGGCCGCCAGTTCACTGCATATGTTGACCACAAACCCTTGGTGTTTGCTATGTCGAAAATTTCTGACCCCTGGTCTGCTCGCCAGCAACGCCACCTCGCAGCGGTGTCTGAATTTACTACAGACATTCAGCATGTGGCTGGAAAATCCAACGTGGTGGCCGACTGTCTCTCCCGGGTGCTGATCTCTCCCGTATACGTTGGCATCGATTTTTCTGCTATGGCTGCGGACCAACGTAGCGACGCAGAAATACTCGAGCTCCAGTCCGGGCCCACGGGCCTCGAGTTGGAGGAACGGCAGGTGAATGACGGAGGTCCTCTCCTGCTCTGTGATGTTTCTACTGGCAGGCCCCGCCCTCTGGTTCCAGTTTCATGGCGACGCCGCGTTTTTGATTCTTTACATTCCCTTTCTCATCCAGGTGTTAGAGCCTCGGTGAAACTGGTCAGTTCAAAGTTTGTTTGGCCCGGTCTGCGTAAAGCAGTTAAGGAGTGGGCAGCAGCGTGTGTCCCATGCCAGCGTGCTAAGGTTAACAGGCACACCAAAGCACCTTTGGAACCTTTCTCCATTCCTGGTCGGCGGTTTGACCATGTGCACGTAGACCTGGTGGGCCCTCTGCCTCCATCACAGGGTTTTACTCATCTGCTGACTATGATAGACCGGACCACCAGGTGGCCTGAGGTGGTTCCTCTGACATCCACAACATCTGCAGTGGTGGCCCGGGCATTTTTGTCTACCTGGGTTGCGCGTTTTGGCCCCCCTTCAGACATTACATCGGACAGGGGCCCGCAGTTTGTTTCTGAGCTTTGGTCTACCATGGCCAAGGGTCTGGGGACTAACGTTCACAGGACCACCGCTTACAACCCCCAAGCTAATGGTTTGTGTGAACGGTTTCACAGGTCATTGAAAGCTGCACTGCGTGCTGCATTGACCGGTGACAACTGGATTGACCGTCTTCCCTGGGTTTTGTTGGGTTTACGTACCGCAACCAAAGAGGACCTGAGCTCTTCCCCGGCTGAACTGGTTTTCGGTCAGCCTGTGCGCGTCCCCGGTGAGTTTTTACCTGAGGTACCCTCACCACAGTTCGCTCCACCGTTGCTCCATTTTTCCTCTCAGGAGGGCTCTGTTCGTGTCCCCGGCCCGGTACACCATTGTTTACCGCAGTCATTTGTACCTAAGAGTCTGGAGTCCTCTAAATTTGTTTTTGTCAAACACAATGCACACAGGACACCACTACAGCCTTTGTATGATGGACCGTTTCGGGTTCTTCAACCAGGTCCAAAACACTTCCTTTTAGATTTAGGGGGTCGTACTGAGACTGTCTGTATCGATAGGCTTAAACCAGCTCATGTTATGTCAGATGATCAGGTTGTTACGGCCCAGGCTCCTCGCAGGGGCAGACCTCCATCCACATTGCTAACGGACTGCGGTCCTCCTTCCAGAGACTCTCAACGTCCATTGGAGCCCGAATCTTCTGCAGGCCCTCCTCGTCGTCCCCCGCTTCATCAGACTGATTACGCAGGCCCAGGTTCAGCCGTTCTGGTCGTTTGATCAAACCTAAAATGCTGGACTAGTGATGGACCTTACTGGGTGTTCTGGGGGGGCGTGTGTGGCGGACCACTAGGGGACTCTACTCACACCCAGTGGACCAAATGTGTTAACGGATGTTTTATTGTGAAAGGTCCAGAGGACCGGATGTTGTATTGTGAAAGGGTTGATATATAAGGCGGTATTTGGGTGTTTACCGCCAGAAATGTAGGAGTTGATTAAAGTGAAGTTCTGCATCCCGTCTTCTGTGTCGTCTCTTCACCACCTCCTACAATATCATGAATATTTTGGAAATCTAGACAGTCACAGAATATGGTAGCACTTATCATGTATTGTGACCACACTGTAACTTATAGGTAAAACTTTAAATACTTGAGCCAAACTGTTTCTGCTGACTCTTCACTTCCTCTAAGGCACATATGTCAGAGTGGCGGCCCGCGGGCCAGATCCGGCCCGCAAAGTAATTATTTATGGCCCCCTGGATGATATTTAATAACTATTAGAGACTGCCCGCAAGCCACAGCCGCCCGCTGGTGTTTTGCAGATGGCACGGGGTCGATCCGGTATCGGACTCCATTACCAGCAAAGTTTACTTATTTAACGTTGGCTTCAAACTATGGAATGGATTTTCTGAACGGAGTCGTGTCTCATGAACCCAGAGTAATAAGACCCGCCTCAAATTCAGGAAATCCATTCCATGGGCTGTGTCTCAATTCAGGGGCTGCGTCCTCATGAGTGCGCATTTGTCGGCCGCATACGTCATTGCCCCGCGCGGAGGACTGTCCCAATTCGAAGACTCCTCCTCATGCGGCCGAGGAATGCGGCCTACTTCCTGTCGAAATCTGAGGATGCATTCGTGAATCCTTCAAGACGGAGGCTATCCCAGAATTCATAGCGCCAGCAGAGATTTCGCGGGGGGGTGGGACTTTCTGCGTGCAGGGTCGGGGCTGCTGCGTGTTGTTGAGTCATCAGCTCGTTCTGACAACAACCTCAGCGCGAATATTCATTCAACCTTTATTTAGTCATCTCAAACAACCTCAGCGCGAATATATCTCATTAAAATTTAACTACAGAAACGACTAAAAAAATGTGTTAGCTGAATATATACTAGTGTTTCCAAGTTTACTGTTTTTGAAGAACTGATTACAAATCAGCTTATATTACACGTGCGTAGCAAGGATTTTCTGAGGGGCGAGCTGTTAAAACCCAGAGTGGACCTACAAAAAGCAGGTTGTCCAGTAGCTCAATTGGTTAAGCATCCCACGGTAGGCGCAGAGAGCTTTTTCTCGAAGCTGGTTCGAATCTCACTCGGTACGGTTAAAACTTATTTTACGTTTGTCTTTTATTGGATAAAAAAAAAGGAGTTTCACAAACTCCTTTTTAATCTCAGTCCTCATTTTTTTATCCAATAAAAGACAAACGTAAAATAAGTTTTAACCGTACCGAGTGAGATTCGAACCAGCTTCGAGAAAAGTAACTCTGCGCCAACCGCAGGATGCTTAACCATTTGAGCTACTGGGCAACTTGCCTTTCATAGGTCCACTCTGTCTTTTAAACGATTGCCCCTCAGAAAATCCTTGCTACGCACGTGTAAAATAAGCTGATTTGTAATCAGTTCTTAACAAACAGTAAACTCAGAAACACTAATATATATATTCAGCTGCGGCGTCCCTTCTCTTTCCACACACACACCAAGCGCGCACACTTCCCACCCATTTCAAGAGAACGCCCCACCCACTTCAATGCCGGCTCTCCGGAAGGCTAGACCGTCCCATTTCAGCAGTTTCGTCCAGCTCACCCGGCCTTGTGAGTGCGTGGCCTACTCAGCCCAGCTAGGCTGGGTCCTCATTGTCGTGTTCTTATTTTTAAGAACAAATACGTGGGACTTCATGTGCTGGCAAACACTCACTTTATTAGTCAGATCAACGTCAGCCTCGTGCTGCATAAACACGTCACATCCTCTAATGTGTAACGTTCAAGAACACTCGTTAATAACAGTTACTATCATGAACACCACATCACCCGATGGCGCCTGTTGAAGTTTGCCATGTCCATCCTCCTCCTTTGACTCTCCTTTTGAGCCAGGTCGACACTGTCCGGCAGTGCAGGATTCAAAGTAGAGGGAAGTGCTGGTAACGTTGTGTGCAATCTTCGGCCCATTAGGAGCTCTGCAGGGCTGTATCCATTCTGCAGCGGTGTAGCTCTATAAGCAAGAAGAGCTAAATAGGGATCTGCTGCTTTCTTTAACAGGTTTTTCACAGTCTGTACTGAGCGCTCCGCTTCCCCATTACTCTGCGGAAATCTTGGGCTGCTAGTGATGTGTTCGAACCCATATGAGGCAGCAAAAGACTCAAAGACTCGCCCAGAATACTGTGGTCCATTATCTGACATTAGGATCTCAGGAATACCATGTCGGGCAAAAATGGACTTAAGATTAATTATAATATCATTTGTTTTTGTCCCATTTAGAAGAGCAATTTCCACATATCTAGAAAAATAGTCCACAACAAGAAGGTACTGTTTCCCTCCCAACTCAAAAAGATCTGTGCCTAATTTTTGCCATGGGCGGGCAGGGTGTTGGGAAGGCATGAGTGGTTCACTATGGTTGTGCCTTTCCTGTATACATGTTCTACATTTTAACACCATTTCATTTATTTGCTGACTGAGTCCGGGCCACCACACTGACTGACGAGCCCGGGCTTTGCACTTAACCACCCCTTGATGTCCCTCATGAAGCTTTTCCAACACAGCATTGCGCATCGCTGAGGGAATAACAAGTCGTGAGTCTTTCAGCAACAAACCATCTTTCACAGTGAGAGTGGCACGTTCCGGCCAGTAATTTCTCAGCAGTGGTTCCTGATTTGCATGAATTGGCCATCCTTGTGTGCACATCTCCATGACACGTGCACAAATGTTGTCACTCTGTAGCTGTTCTTTAAGTGTGTCCAAATATGAAGAACTAACTGGCAGAGTTGCAATGATGTTGTCCACATAGATGTCAGTGTCCTCCATTAGTTCTTTGTCTAACTGAGACATCTGTCTTTTTATTGGTGAACGGGACAATGTGTCTGCTGTCCAGAGTGATTTACCTGGAGCGTACTGTATATCATACACGTAGCGCATGAGTCTCATCCTGAAACGCTGAATTCTTGGTGGAAGAAGGTCCAACGCTTGTTCTCCCAGCAGGGAAATGAGAGGCTTATGGTCTGTCTCTAAGCAGAAGTGTTTCCCTATGAGGAAATCACGAAAACGTTCACACGCCCATGTAAGGGCTAAAGCCTCCTTTTCCACCTGTGCGTAACGTTGCTCCGTTGGAGAAAGTGACCGCGAAGCATAAGCTACCGGTCTCCAGCCTTCCTCCCACATCTGGAGAAGAACTCCTCCCAGTCCATATGATGAAGCATCTGCCGAAACTTTAGTGTCTCTGTTTGGGTCATACATGGCCAGTACTGGAGTTGACGTTAAAGCCTCTTTTAGAGTTTTAAATGCTTTGTCCTGGTCCGTGCCCCAGTACCAACTGTTTCTTTTTGACAATAGATCACGCAGGGCTTTGTCCTTTTCGGCCAGATGGGGAATGAACTTGCCCACTTGGTTCACCATGCCCAGAAAACTTCTAAGTTCTGACACATTACTTGGTTCTTTCATGTTTGTAATGGCCTCTGTTTTCTTTGGATCAGGGCTGATGCCTGAATCTGTGATGATGTGACCTAGGAAGGAAACTTTGCTCCGTGAGAGATCACATTTTTCCACATTTAGTGTTACACCTGCTTTTTCCAGCCTTAGCAGTGTGGCATGGAGACGGGCATCATGTTCCTCCTGGTTGCGTCCCCACACCAGCAGATCATCAATGTGACAAATCACTCCCTCCAGTCCTTCAATAACCCCCGCCATTTTGCGCTGGAAGTGCTCGGGGGCAGAGTTGATGCCGAAGGGGAGGCGATTAAAGTGGAATCGCCCAAACGGTGTTATGAATGTTGTGAGCTTGTGTAGTGATACAGGCCCTCTGTCTTGACCTTCAAGTACACCTCTCTGCATCTCTTTGAAACTCTAAGTGTTACACCTTCTTGAAGCCCTCAAGGAGACGAGTGGACACTTATATTTGTTACAATTATTTTGAATTAATGGACACTAATTAATCAGATTGAACTTTCTCTTTAATGTGTGTTAATTCAGAATTGATCTACAGTATATTTTTGTCATTTCAATGATGATCTGTTACTTGCATGAGTTTGACCCTTCTGCTGGTTTATTTCTACAATACAAGTGTGCTCTGAAATCTAGGACATGAGTCAGGGTAAAAGCTGTTCACTTCCTTCTCTGTTTTGTCTTCAAGCTAGACTCAACAGGCTAGTCCATCTGGCTGTTTATGTAAACAGTTTTCCTGTTGTCCGTCAAGAGACATTTCTGCCTATGGAATTAAACTTCCATCTTTTATTTTGTTAAACCAGCCAATAGTTATTGAGGAGGTGGGGAGACCCCGCCTCCCATATAAAGGTCAATTTCCTGCATTTTCTTTAGAGTCAAAGGGAAGAACCTCCTAAGAACTTTCATTCATTCATTCAACCTTTATTTATACAGGCTAGCCTCGTTGAGTCACGGGGACTCATTTACAAGAGGGACCTGTCTCACTCACACCAAACAACCATCCACTCTCACACTCACACCTAGGGTCAATTTAGAGTCACCAATCAGCCTAACAAGCATGTTTTTTGGTCTGTGGGAGGAAACCGGAGTACCCGGAGGAAACCCACGCATGCACGGGGAGAACATGCAAACTCCACCCAGAAAGGCCCCGGACCGGGATTTGAACCGGCAACCTTCTCGCTGAGAGGTAGCAGCTCTACCAGTTGTGCCACCGTGCTGCCTAACTTGGTTTCTTCTCTGGAAAAAGCTGGAGACGTTCCGGTCATTGTGTCAATTAGACCCACGTTTCAGCTGGAGTCACAGTAAAGCTTATTGTAACTCACTCACCAATCTCCTGAAAGAATTTGTTTTCTGAAGTTTTATTTTGAAAGTTCAGCCAGTAGCTGGTTCTGTTCCTGCCGGTGAAAGCGTGCTACCGGTCGTCTGAATCAGCCATACACGGAAGTCGACTGGACGTGAGCTGGACCACACAGTCCGGTAGTGTCCACAAACTTCTCAGCCCTCATCTCCCATGGACTTAACGCTCGGAAGTACAGCCGGACCTGTTCGAGAAGGTGCCACCCTGGTAGCTTCAAAGTAATTAACTTCGGTTAACTTAGCTTTCAATTCTTTAATCTTCCTCCTATTTCTTCCTTTTCTTAACACAGTGAAATTAAGTAATGTGCCAACAGTTCCTAACTGTCTGTTTGATTTTAATTTGAATTCTTGTCAACGTAGTTAGTAAATCAGAGCTAATATCGATACAAATGTTTATTGTAATTTTGTGATTATTTCAATAAAAGGTCTATTTTCTGGTAGACCAACATAAGTTGAAGTCTCTCGTGAAATTACATTTTGTCTAGTCACAGTTAAAGCAATTTAATACCGGAAAAAGGATGAACTCGCGAATTGGTGGCAAGTTTGTGCAGATAAAGTCTGCTCAGACCTGCGCATCTAAAATATAGGTAATTCAGTAAACTGACCAGTAAGTCCTATATTATTACAATAATGGTGGCCCTGTAAGTGTTTAAATACCTTACCCCCCATTATATTACAACACTTGGCTGAATCATTCGATAAGGGAATTTGCCAAAACCCCATATTGGCGTCCAGTTTACTGAATATTTTGGCTCCAGCCAGCATTCCTAGACTTTGATCAACTGATGGTAGTACATACTTTTCTCTGCAAACATACTTGTTTAGTCCCGTAAAGTCCACACACAGTCTCAGTCTAGAACTGTTTGGTTTTGGGACAACCACCAAGCCGGCGCACCAATCTGTAGGTTCCTCCACCCGGCTGATGACACCCAGCTCCTCCATTTTGTGGAGTTCCTCCTTTACTTTTCCTACTAAAGGCAGAGGAATTCTCCTAGGGGCTTTGAGTGAGTATGGAACCACATCAGGTTTGAGTTTAATGTGGTATGTGTGTTGCACCTCACCTAGTCCAGTGCAGAGCCTGGGGTACACAGTTTTTACAGTGTCCATTGATATAGAGTTCACACGCGCCAAAAGACCAAGAGCTGTGATGGCAGGCAGTCCAAGCAGTGGTGTGGTGAGGTTCTTAACAACATAGACTTTTTCTGTTGTACTCTTGTCCCTGTAGGTAAGCTGTAATTTTGTGTAACCTGCAACATCCAGTGGTGTTCGGCCAGGGCCTAACAGAGGTTTCACTGGTTTGAGAAGAGCAGGTTTTTCAGCACTGGGAAACAGTCTGTTCAAATCTTTCTGAGCCATGGCTGTGACGTCTGCACCTGTATCAAGTTTAAATGTTAGTGTTGTCTCATTTATCTTTATATCAGCTGACCATGCCTGATTTTCTGTGGTCACAGCTCCAAGGAAGAAACTTTCCTCCTCTTCCTCATCTTCATCCTCTTCGATGCTTTGCACCTTTTTGCTGAATCTGCACACACGCTGATAGTGTCCTTTCTTCCCACAGAAATTACATTTTGCATCATTAGCAGGACACTCATATTTAGGGTGAGGGGAGCCTCCACACTTGAAACACTTTGTACTTGATGTGCTTCTGCTGTCGACCTGTGGATGTGTTTTAGCATTTTTATTTTTAAACTTGTTATATTTGGATTTATCAAACTGTTGTCTGCTTTTAACAACTCTATCCACAGAGCTGACACTTGTCTGCATTACACTGGCTTCACATCTCAGAGCACTTTGTTGCTTTTTAATCTCTTCTGATTGTCTTGCCATGTTTACAGCTTTCTCCAAGTCCAAATTTTTCTCCATTTGCATACGCTCTGACAGTCTGATGTCTGCTAAGCCCACCACAATTCTGTCTCTTGTTAATTCATCGTGGAGCAGTCCATAATTGC
>JBBPBX010012445.1:14258-26581 GCA_038048925.1 Garcialebias charrua
GACGTTTGTAGGTTTTTCCAAGCAACCACACTGTCCTGCATCAACGTGGTCTTGATCACTGTAGTCCTCCAGAGTTTCAAGCTGCTGATTTATTCAGTCATTAGATCAGTTTTAAAACGATGCCATACCTTGAATAAAATTGTTGTTTAAATTTGGAAAAAAAAGAGAAACAGGGAAAATTATAGATACCGTATTTTCTGGAATATAGGTCGCACCTGAATATAGGTCGCACCTGAATATAGGTCGCACCTACGTCAAAATGTGGACCGTGTTTAGCTTTGCTGCAAATGTCTCTTCCATAGGAGCGCACAGCAAGGCTTTTAAGAAGATTAACACTTAAAAACAATTATTTGTTTGATTAAAAAATCATAGCAAATATGTGTCTGAGCTGAACTTTTCTTTAATAAATGAATAATTTTAGCAGAATAAACACCTAAAAAAATACATAGCTGACATTATTGTAAGAGTGTGTCTCAGTTTAATTTTTGTTAATAAATGATTACAAATCAGCTTATTTTATAAAAATCCATAAATAGGTTGCACGTGAATATAGGTCGCAGGGCATGCAAAAATGATAAAAAGCCGCAACCTATATTCCAGAAAATACAGTAAATAAAAGGTGATGGTAATTGGAAATATCCTTCGTCTGTCCATCTGGTGATCTTGATAACTTAAAAAATAAGTGAGCTACCAACTTGGGTGCATCTAGGTGTTAAAAATGTCTCTATTAAAGATTTAACAAGGTTAAGTCAGGTCCTCCGGATGGATTACCCTGGTTAGATTTGTCTACCTGGATTACTGAGCATGCATCAGCACATCTATTAAAGATCGAGTTGCCACATCAAACTGGCTTCTACAATATGTATGTGACCCGACCAGTTGAGGAAACTGTGCTTTCTAGTTTTTCTATTGCTCAAAAGTATAGTTTCATCATATAAATTGGGTGGCACTTGGGGTGGCCAAAATTAATTTATGACCCCTGGCCACCCTCTGGCTCCCCCATTGTGCCTAGTGGAGGATCAAACTGCTCCCCCTGCTCATTAGGATCCATCACTGTGCAGCCTCGAACAAGAAAACATCAAGACCTACCTCTGTTGCCACTGTAAACAGTGTAACTCTTACCCACTTGAAAATCTTGCACCAAAAACATTAAGGTTTACTTGCAATCCCTGTTCGATTCTATTCCAGACTCATCTGGAAAACTACAAACATTCACAGTTCACATCCCTGAACGACGGGGGACATCGACGCACCACGTTTTTAAAAATGAGACTTTAGGTTTATGGTGTTTTAGTTTACTGTCTAAGGTTTGTCATGTTACGGTGTGTTGCAGGAGGTGATGCACGCTCTGCGGCAGACGTGGCACACCACGTTTTTAAAAATGAGACTTTAGGTTTATGGTGTTTTAGTTTACTGTCTAAGGTTTGTCATGTTACGGTGTGTTGCAGGAGGTGATGCACGCTCTGCGGCAGACGTGGCACACCACCTGCTTTGTGTGTGCGGCCTGCAGCAAACCCTTTGGAAACAGCCTCTTCCACATGGAGGACGGAGAGCCGTACTGTGAGAAAGGTACAACGTTTGAATCAAGTTGTTTTTATTTTAGTGAAAAGAAAAGGACACTCTGGGCCCAGTTCATAGACTTGAGGACTTGTTCCGATCAGGAAATACATTTTAATTTTTGGCCCTTTTAAAAAATCACAGTGTTCTTAAACAAGGCCTTAAAGGGATCCCTGACTTTAGTAGACATTTGCTACAGCTTACCCTCCATGAGATATTTATCAGTACAAGAGAAGACAATCATAAAAAAGCATATGAATTAAAAATTACAATAAAACTATATTTAAAAATAAAATGAAACATAAACGGCTACATTATAAAGCAATGTAAAATACTACTTTGTAAAAACAGGAACATGTCTGTGTTGGTTTATGCCATGAACTTAGCAGATGTAAAGCTATTTGATATTTTATTTACCGGTAATCAATTTATTCATTCATTTAAAAGAGACAAAATAAAACAAATTCATCAAAAAGAAAACATTGAATAAAAAAGAGTGCAGAAAGAAGAAAAAAAAATCTTATATCACCCCATTATTTAAAAGAATATATAAAATAACTTTAAACAAACAATCACTTTAATTAATCACTTTAATATCCACTTTAAAGCTAGGAATAAAAATAAACATGTTATGTGTTAGCAGAATTTAATTATAACTTTTAAACGTATCCAACATTAATAAAACTTACCTCAAGTTGCCTTTTTGGACATGCATGCATATGTGTGTACACATTGTACTTGAGAGGAGATTATTACAGCCTCATATAAAATCAATGATAATGATGATATCGGAACTGAATTGGTATCGGCCATCAGCCGATATACAGATTTCAGTATCGGGATCAGATCGGAAGTAAGAAAATGTGAATCGGTGCATCCCTAATAATAAATAAATCAAAAGGGCGCGCTGACAACAAACTACATTTCCTGTAATGCATGCTGATTATGTTACCCATGAAGCAACAGCATTTTGACACCAAACACGGAGCTAAGTATGCGAACGTGAGCCTTCAACCCTAATGTTGTTATTTTAAGTTAATTAGATTTATTTTATGTTAAATTTGCAGCAATGTATTTGGGATTGCTTGTTTATGCAGGTAAATGTTTTTTTATAACAATACCATCTCTGATTAGTTGGATGTATGACCCTTGCCTTGTGTGCAGCCATTTGTTTTTTCTAAAATGCTACACCTGTCACGTGTTCTTATAGATCACAACTTTTGGTTGGATCATCATTCTGTCCCTCTTAACTATGACAAAAAGTTTGAAACAAAGTTAATGCCATAACTTGTTTTTTTCTTATTCACTTGTAAAGTTTGATCATTGATTTATGGAGTAATGTGGGTTTCATAACCTGGCAAATTAAAAGGTTTTATGTCATAACAGAGCAACAAGCAGACATATTTTTCTACGTCTATGCAAATATATATATATGCAATATTTGTAAGTTGAATAACTAAAAAAGAGTTATTTAACATTAAGGAGTAGTTGAGTTTATTTTACATTGCATTTAGTTAAATTTAGCCACATTTATACTTTCTTACAGTTACCGTAATTTCCGCCTGATTAATCGTACCGTTCTATAGGTCACTTTGTCCAATTATTGGCAATAAATTGGAAAAATCCATAAACAGATCGCACCTTAATTTAAGTCGCATCTGATATGCGTCACCGCTACGCGACGCGTCAGCGCCTCATTTGCCCTGCTGAAAATGGCGGCCACAGGAGCGAGCGCGCACGGAAGGACTTTAACAAGATTAACACGGTAAAAACAATTATTTGTTTGCTGAAAATTATAGCAAAGATGTGTCTTAGCTGAACTTTTCTTTAATAAATGAACGCAATTGTCAAATCAGCTGGATTCAAAAAAATAGTTTCGCCACGTGCACGCACGTGGGTGGGACGGCTTTATTTCTTTAAAATTTAGCTAAATAAACGCTTAAAAACATATATTTCTTAGCTGACATTATAACACAAGGGTTCCTGAGCTTAACCGATCCTTAATAAATTCACAAAATGGTAAAATCTGCTGGATTTAAATTGTTTTGCTTTAACGTCTTCCAAACCGTCGCGTGCACTGCGAAAATAAATTATAAATAAATCGAATTTTAGCTCAAATGTCTCATACAGGTCAACAGTTTGTAAATGACCACCAAGTAATTACGTTCTGTAAGTTTGATGAAAATCTGTCCTGTAGATCATGAGTTATTTATCTAAATAGTATCCGTTTACAGTAAGCTAACCGCTAACAAACAACGATGTTAAAAGATCAATTTTTTTTAGCTCTAAACATCTCATGCAGCTAACAGTTTGTAAATGACCACCAAGTAATTACGTTCTGTAAGTTTGATGAAAATCTGTCCTGTAGATCATGAGTTATTTATCTAAATAGTATCCGTTTACAGTAAGCTAACCGCTAACAAACAACGATGCTAAAAGATCAATTTTTTTTAGCTCTAAACATCTCATGCAGCTAACAGTTTGTAAATGGCCACCTAGTAATTACGTTCTAACATCTGTCCTGTGGTTTCGTAGTTCTTACCTCCAGAGCAGGAGGCCGGGCAGCGAAAGAGTCAGTCCGAGCAGAGGAGGCTTTTTTCGGACACATGAGCTGGAAATGGTCGGTGTACTCTAGCGGACAAAAGTGGTACTGCACCATTTTTTGCCAAAATGAAAAACAGTCATATCTGAGCCAAAAATTGGTCTAAAAATATGGGGAAAAATCCATAAACAAGTCTCACCTCTCTATTAGTCACAGGGCATGCAAATTAGGCAAAAAACTGCGACCTATAGTCCGGAAAATACGGGACATCTGGCCCTTTGAGGGCAACCATTATGCTGATGTGTCCCTCAGTGGAAATGAGTCTGACACCCCTGTATGTCGAGGATTCACTGTATTTAATTTGTACTTTGGTATCAGATTACATCGCTCTCTTCAGCACCAAGTGCCACGGCTGCGACTTCCCGGTGGAAGCTGGAGACAAGTTCATCGAGGCTCTGGGTCACACCTGGCATGACACCTGCTTCGTCTGCGCGGTAAGAACCACAAACCAGGTCCTTCAGGTCCTTCAGGTCCTTCAGGTCCTTCAGGTCCTTCAGGTCCTTCAGGTCCTTCAGGTCTCTGTGGAGGCTTCAGGCTGGAGCAGAGACCTGATCAGACTCGGACTGAGTTCATTGTCTCCCGTCGATGCAGGTCTGCCACGTGAACCTGGAGGGTCAGCCCTTCTACTCGAAGAAAGACAAACCTCTGTGCAAGAAGCATGCTCACGCCATCAACGTGTGAACCGGCACCTCGCTGCAGATCCACCGGCTTTTACTCCAGTGTACAACACACTTTAGATTTCTGTGCATTATAATTCACGTTTGTCTGAAAACGATGCTGCCTGGTGATAATGCTTCCAAACAGGAACTCCTGCTGCTCATCAAACCAGCTCAACTGCAGCTGTCATATGTCTTGTGTTTTTCTTTTTTTTTTAATAAAACAAAAGTGTTCAGTTGAATTCAGAAAAACGTGGTTTTAAACAAAAAAACTATTTAATTATTACCAGTTTATCTGATCTGTGTGCGCAAAAAGTTAAAACAAAAGGCTGTTAAATCTATTTTTAATACAGTTAGAGGTTTTAAATTCTACTTTATTTATACGAATAAAATATACAGAGACACATTTTGTGTTCATTTTATAAAGTAAAGTGCCATTTTATGAATTTATTAATGCATGAATTGTTCATTTCACCATTTTCCTTAAAAAAATACTTGTACTTTAAAACCAATTTTAACAATATTTAAAGGTAAAGGTGTGAAAGCTGCACAAACCGGGTTGATTTAAAGCAACAGGTTGAAACACAAAGCTTTACTTTAAATTATGGATGCACTATATTATCGGCATGGTATCGTATCGGCCGATATTAGTGATCAAGTTAAATATCGGATATCGTCCATTCCATCAAAAACAATTCACCAATATAAAAGACGCTGTTTTTTTATTTGTACATACATACAGTACGCACACACATATATAAAGGCACTGTTTTTGTTCGACAACCCAGTGACATGGATGCCTGCAGCGCCAGCACAGTATTTTAACGTCACGTGCACCGTTGAGTTTAGATTTGTGAAAATGCACACATTTGCATTGTTCGAGTGTTGTCATTGTGTTAGAGAGAGTAAAGGTCATGAATAAATTTGACATTAAACATAATCCAAGTTGAAGTGTTACATCATTTTCAGCTCCTTTTTGGCATCTGCCTGGATTTGGTAGCAGGTCAAACTGACAAAGACCATGCAGAATAATGTAGTATTTTAATTCCACAGCAGAAAAAGATATGTAGCCTTTGTTGGTACGTATAGGTCTAAGGGGAAAAAATATCGGTATTGGTATTGGTTATCAGCTAAATAAGTTTTAACATATCGGCATATTGGTCAAACATCCGATATTGTGCATCCCTACTTTAAAGATAAATTAACACGTTTGGTTTGTCTCTGAGTGGTGAGGCAGCTCCGTCTGGACCTGGTTCTGTTCTGAGTGAACGTCCCGTCAGGAGCCTTACCTGAGCCGTGTCTGGCTCGTTGATAAGAGGAGAGCCAAAGCAGCTGCTCGACCTGAACAGTATCTCCTGCTCAGATCTCCTAAAGAACATTTATTTTTATTTTTTAAGATGTGGTTTTGTTTTGCCTCAATGTCCAGCTGAACTGTAAAACGTGTAATATTTCTTCTGTTGTGCCTGTTGTTGCTTCTCTCTGCACGTGGCGTCATTTCTCCAGGTGAACCTGCTCAGGTGAGGCTGCTGCAGAACATCCACAATGATGATGATGATCAGTTGTTCGATAAGTTAAAAAAATACCCAGATTTCACCTATACAGTCACAATACAGTACTACAACCAACCTTTAGTTTTATATTTGTTGACTTGTTGATTGTTTGTTGAAAAGCTGATTTATCGAAGATGCACAAAGTCTGAATCTTCTGTATTGATTTTTGTAACTTTTTCGTAAACGTGGATGACTACAGCTTGAATGTTTAGCAGCTGCGTTCACGCTGCAGAACTTCAGAACTTCAGAACTAATGAGTGTCTGCTGCAGGTCATGCAGGTGGGCCACACACACACACACGTGACTCTTCCATAGATTTTACAGTCCACCTTCTTCTGACTTGTATTCCCAGCTCAGGTTAAATTCAGAGCAGATGATCATTCTGACCCTACAGCAATAGAATCACATCATCTGCATAACAGGAAACATTGAATTAAAAGTTTACGAACTTGAAGCTCATTGTGCCCTGGTTTATAATTTATAAACAGTAGAACAAAAACCCACTAATACGTTTCAGATGTGTTTATTAGTTCCTAAATAATGGCTCAGTTTGTACTGAATACATGACAAATGATAAAATTCAGTAAATATTAAGAAGCTTTTCTTAGAACAGGTCCAGCTCGCTTTGTTGCTAAAGTTTCTGACCACTGTTTCCATATCACTCCACTGGTTTGAGTTCATTTTAAATGATCTTCAATAAGAAGCTCCAGTGGACAGATCTCAGACTGAAGTTCTCCAGGGTCAACAGAACCTCAGAACGTGTGACAGGTTTCTGGGTTTAGGACGGTTTGTGTTTCTGTGACGAGTTAGAAAATGTCGAGGCCTTCTGGTATAGCGCATCGTGCCTTTCCATAAACAACTCTACAGTCTGGTTTTTTAAAATCTTTTATACAGTTTGTTTTTCCCGAGCGTGTACGTGTGCATGCAGCTGTGTTTGTGGCAGCACGTCCGTGTTAGTGTGTGTCACCATGAAAATAGGTGCCAACGCCACACTTTTTATTGTGGGGTTAGAAAAGAGTGTTGACTGTCTGCAGTGCAGCAGAACAGACAGGCAGGAGGTCAAAGTGCTGCGTTGTTTCTTTGGTTTCACAAGTTTTGAACATGTGCAGAATGATTTGTACTGCAGGTTGAATAAAATGAGCACCTCAAGCACTTGAAATCTTCTACTGTAAATGTTTCTTGTCTGTTTGTTTGACTTTTACAGCTTGAGTTGAAGACATCCAGCAGGTTACTTGAATAATTGACCTTTATTAATACTCAAATATTCTTATTTTTTTTGGATAGAATATAATTATTTAGAGGTCTATTCCTTATATCATTCTACTTCTAATAGATTATAAAATTGACCCCATCTAAACAAAGCAACAACTCAATTGTAGCACTGTTTCTGCATCAAATATTAACAGAGAGGTTTCGCATTTTCCAATAAAAGGGAGGTTTTAAGTGACTAACTTGTTTGACCTTCATATTGTTCCTCTTTCTGTTTTAGTCTAGAGTTTTGTCCTCAGTTTTCTGTAACTCTGGCAAAAGTGTTGCAACATGAGCTGAGCTGTAACCAGCAGTCAAAACTCAAGATTCCTGTTTGTTTGTAATTACCGTGATGCTGGTCGGTTTGGGTGTTATTCCATTTATCGCCACCAGAGGGAAGCAAGGAGACGGTGGGTTTTGATTTCAAAGCAAAAAGGTTTTTTTTTTTAGCTGCAGAGAGATACTGATACGAAATGCGAAGAGCTCTCACTCTGACAACCTTATCAACAAATCAAAACTGGCTGCATGAGAAGCATTGTCAGCTTTACTCCGATGCATGCTCAATAATCCAGGTAGAAAAATCTAAAAAAGCTAAGTCTGGTCCTCTGGACATTCAAAAAATAAAACAAAACAAAGCAAAAAAAAAAATGTAGAAACGTTTCGTCTTTCGTCCGAAAGACTTCCTCAGTCTGAGAATTCTACATTTTTTTTTTGCTTTGTTTTGTTTTATTTTTTGAATGTCCAGAGGACCAGACTTAGCTTTTTTAGACATTGTCAGCTTTATTTATAACTACAGCAATAATAACTTAAAATCAACTTCAGAAAATCACTCTAACATTTTGTTATTTATAGTGTTTTTTAAGATTTTTTTTAGGATGATAGTTCTATAAGAAACGTGAAATTGACTTGTTTTAAAGCAGCATTTCAAAACATATTCATTGTCACAGAAAATAAATGAACAGTTTGTTTATAAATTCATATAAACAATAAAACTACGAATGAACCCTTTTAAAATAGAGATGCGTGTGTCTAACTTTCCCCAATTAGACATGTTATTGTGCAAAAGTCTTGATCCAGCGCTCAAGCTTCCAAGTACAGTATTCCTGAACTTGTCTTGATCATCACTAAAATCAAAAAAGGCGTTCAATACAGAACAACTGGGGACTTTATTTGTAGCAAACAAGACGTTTCGCTTCTCATCCGAGGAGCTTTACCAATTGATAAAGCTCCTCGGATGAGAAGCGAAACGTCTTGTTTGCTACAAATAAAGTCCAGTTGTTCTGTATTGAACGCCTTTTTTGATTTTATCATGTCCTGGACGACTGAGAATCTTCACCAGCATATCATCACTAAATAATTATTTGTGGATTAAAAACATATGGCCAGGGCCGGCCCAAGCCTCCATGGGGCCCTAAGCGAAATTTGGTTTGGGGCCCTCTATTTATGCTAATACTGTAATGTGGATTACTGCAATCAACAGTCAGATGATCAGATCATTCACTGACTTAACATAAACCCATTGCAACTCTGACTGCCTGGTTACATTATCCTATGTGTATTTTGGTACTAAAAGTAACTAAAGGAAAAAAAGCACCAGTATACAATGTATTTTACTGCAAAAATGTAATTTGGTTTATTAACATTGGTTCCCAAGAACTGCAACAGTAATGTTTAAAATTATTTGGAGTGCAAGATCAACAACAAACAACAGATAAAATAACTTGGATGCATAAAAATTTATTAAATTTTGCAAAAACAGACAAAAGAACATAAAAAATTAAGGAAATACTTAAATAATGTAAATGAACAATGAAACCACGTAAAATAATTTAAACAAAGAAATTTAAAGTTGAATAATTAGTTCTTAAAACTACGTAAATATATGTAACAATTTGAAAAAGCTGAACTTAAAAGATTAAATAGAATCACATGGAAATCATTACTAAAAAAAAATCTGTTGCACTTAGGGGGCCCCCTAGTGGCCCCGGGGCCCTAAGCAGCCGCTTAGTTTTCTTATGCCTTGGGCCGGCCCTGCATATGGCTTCTTGGAATGAAACTACGGTCAAATCAAATGATTTACGCATTAAGACTTTTTTTTCGCACTTCCAACACTACAGCAGAAATTAAACCAAAAGTCATGTGTCTTGTGAAAATTAAGTGAACAAGTCGAGACGTTCCGTTTTTGCCTCGGAGTGAGTTGTTGTTCTCTAAATAGACGATCTTTGTAAAATTAGCTTCCCAACAGTGGGAAGAAAAAAAAAAATAGAGCGAGTGATCGCGGAGTTGGAGGAATACGCTCCTGGAAATATCTCCTACAAACCGCTGGAAATACGACTTTCTTTCTGTCTGCGCTGCTTCCAGGTTTGGTTTTGACCAACTTCATTACCTCCCAGAAGAGGAGGAACACCTGCAGTGTAAATCAAGCAGACAGGTAAGGCATGAACTTCACTCCCAGCCTGCGGGTCCAAACCCGACTTTCCAGCGCCGTCTATCTGCTGGAGCACACGCACTCCAGCGGGCAGAACATGTCGGGTTTAAAACTGTCGTAATTTATTCACAAAATAACTCATTGGTTTTATTTAAAACGGTATGTGTTAAATTTAAATTATTATTATTTTTTTTTACATTTTGATTGCTGATAGAAATTATATACATAGTCCAGCGAAGAGATTGTTGCGTTGGCGCCAGGACTTAGACGCGTCCTGAGTGGGAAAAAGTTTGCCCCAGTTTGAGCGTAGCTCGAGTTTTTGTGTTTTTACGTGAAGCACAAAATAAACTTGTAAAAGCAGCTTACTAAGTGAAACTAAACGGAATTCTGTGTTTGTTTATGTGAATCATATTCACAACAAACTGTGGAGTTTGTTTACCGCTTGTTAGCCGCATTCCTCGGTTAGCATCGGCTAACTGCTGGAAACAGACGGAGTTATTTTGACCAAGTTGAAGTTTGTGTTGGTTGAAGTTTCATGTTGGTTGAAGTTTCATGTTGGTTGAAGTTTCATGTTGGTTGAAGTTTCATGTTGGTTGAAGTTTCATGTTGGTTGAAGTTTCATGTTGGTTGAAGTTTCATGTTGGTTGAAGTTGAGCTTGTGGCCGTGACTTGTTGTATGGATGTTTCCAGATCTGTGTGGTGTTTTCATTGCAAACATTCATGTTTCCTCCGTCACCTGGATGTTCCCACGTATCAGAACTGCCCGGTTTTACTGTGAACATCTTTAAAAACGAAGTTAAGAGAAAACTCTGTTTCCATGTAGACACAGTTTGGTAAATGTTGTATTACTTTGGGGGCAGTTATATTTCAGTTTGCATACCGTATTTTCTGGCAGTTTTTTTTGCCTAATTTGCATGCCCTGCGACTAATAGAGAGGTGAGACGTGTTTATGGATTTTTTCCCATATTTTTAGACCAATTTTTGGCTCAGATATGACCGTTTTTCATTTTGGCAAAAAATGGTGCAGTACCACTTTTGTCCGCTAGGGTCCACCGACTGTTCCCAGCTCATGTGTCCGAAGGCAGCCTCCTCTGGTCGGACTGATGGTACGTCCACACCTAACAGCGTTTCAACGGCAGGAGCGTCCAGTTTACATGCAAAGTCAATGGGGGACGCGCCTCCAGCCGCGTCTTGGCGTCGGGCGTCACGTCACGTGCGTGTTGAGCGTGATGGAAAGCGTTTTTCCGTGCACGTGAACCCGCGTCAGCCTCCAAAGCACACGTTGATTTAGCTGAAGATTTTGCGGTTCAAACATTCAAACGCCGTTCAACTCTCCCTGATTGGTTGATCAGGGAGAGTCGGGGGGAGAAGAGAGGGGGTCAGGGGGAGAGGGGGAGAGTCCCTATGTGACGCGGAAACGATTGCGCAACTATGTGACGTATTGTTTGTGGGACACAGAAAAAACCCGCGGAGTCATGGACTATGGAAGAGAAACTCATTGTAGCTGTGTGTTCGCGACAAGTCCTTCACGACCAGTCAAGTCTGCTCTACAGAGACAGAAATAAAAAGCTCCTCGCCTGGCGGAGTGCAGTGAGGACTCGGTATACCGGTAAGCTCCTCCCACACACCCCGCCGCAGTTTCGCGTTCCTGTCTGGACACCAAGTGCGTCCACTTGCGTGCGTGACGAGCTTTTTGGAAGTTGAAACGCTGTTCGGTCTGGGGCCTCCTGCTCTGGAGGTAACTACTGTACTGTTATCTGTGTTTGTTAGCAAGATAAGTCAAGAACCACTGGACAGATGTTTATGAAACTTACAGAAAGTAATCACTGTATAGACCAGGGGTGTCAAACTCATTTTGATCTGGGGGCCGCATACAGCTTAATCTGATCTCACGGGGGCCAGACCAGTAAACGTACTCATTCCAAAAGTCCACTTTTTTCTTTGTATTAGTGCGCAAAGAATAAATAAATTATAAAAATATTTACATTAAATTAATTGTCCTTTTACACTTTTACTCAGTTTAACATTTAAGTGCATTACACATTAAAAAACTGATCAGTGATTGCACATTTTAAAACATTTAGTCAACAAACTGTTTTGTTAAATACCCTGATGCATGCTCAATAATCCAGGTAGAAAAATCTAAAAAAGCTAAGTCTGGTCCTCTGGACATAAAAAAAAACACAGTTTTGTTAAAACACTTTCCTGTATGTTAAAAATGCATCAAACCCATCAAAATTTAGAAATGAATGAATTTTAATACACTGATGCATGCTCAATAA
>JBBPBX010012445.1:43578-54060 GCA_038048925.1 Garcialebias charrua
TTGTTTGCAACTTGTACAATAAATAAGGCAAAAATCTCAATAAATGAATATACATGTATATAAGTAATTTAGTAAGTACAGTATGTTCTCAGTCAGCCATCTTGCAGATTGCTTGGAATTTCCAAGCTACTGAGTGGCAGACTCTTTCAGGAGATGCTCAAGTGGATATGTTAAAGGGGACCACAGATAGGTTTTTAAATTTTTATGGTATGTCTTTGGGGTTAATAATAATAATAATAATAATTAATTCAATTTATAACGCACTTTTCATTACTGAAAATCTCAAAGTGCTACACATATATTGAATGCTACACACATTCATAAACCGGTGGCGGCAGACTACCATGCAAGGTGCTTTCCAGTCCTACCGGGAGCAACTCAGGGTTAGAGCTCAGAGTCAGAGCAACTCAGGGTCAGAGCAACTCTCGGTTAAGTGTCTTGCCCAAGGACACAACGACACATGGGCGGGTCCCGGGAGTCGAACCGCCAACTTTCCGATCGGGAGACGACTGCCATTACCACTACACCACGGCCGCCCGGTTACCAGACAGTGTTCATTCAATTTAATACACAAAATAATTCTTAGATAATCAATTATACCCTTTTTAATTCTGCCATTTTTAACTTTCGTTTTGAACGACCGGTTTATGATAATGAGATCTCGTGGCACGCCCTTCAAAGATCTGCTTACATTAACTCCGCCCTCCAAAGGCAGACGAGGATGTCTGAAGTGACGCTGAGCTGTAACTGGACCGCGACGTATTTATTGTGTGGGACAGATCAGACGTGTACAAGTTGTAGTGTCATTTTTAATTTTTCCTGTAATAAATGTCCAACTCCCTCCTGACGTCTCCCTCCCTCTCCCTGTGCGCGCGAGCTGGAGGTAGACGTCTCCCTCCCTCTCCCTGTGCGCGCGAGCTGCAGGTAGCGGAGCGGTCACTCGTGGACACACACACACACAGACTCACAGCGGGGCTGTCATGTTAAGGCTGAGTTAGACTTTCGCTTTGGTCCGCAGGCTGGAGCGCGCGCGCCGCGCGTGCACTCAGCCGTACGGCAAAATGCGTTTACAGTGTCGCCTCTGTGTTTATGGTTGACGCACGGCGGCGCATGGCAAAGTGCTGTTCTTTTACGGACCAGCAGGAGGCAGTACCCTCTAAAACCTGTGCATATGTTGCAAGAAAGGTGTAGAAGAAGAAATCTACCGTAGAAGAAGAACTGTTTGACGTCACACAACAAAAACAAATAGCTTTCTGCTCGCGTGCTGAACTGTTGTCTTTATTTGCGGTTTTAATGCATGGAGTCAGCGGAGGAGAAAGCGATCACGTGACTTTTGGCGAAAAAACAAAAGAAAAGTCCGACTCCAGATCAGGAATGAAGGATAATTTAATACATTTTGTGTCACAAAACATTCCTCCATGCGTCGCGACTCCGTCTCCACGACCACAGCGGCGCAAACAGCTGCAGGCTCCGGCGTGAAGAGGGTGAAGGCTGTCGGTGAGGACCTGTCAATCAAATCGTAGCGCCCACCGCGCGCGCAGGGCTTGCGGAGTTTCAAAAATTCAGAGGTGCACGGCACGCGCTAATCCCCTGCGCGGGGCCAACGCGCAGGGGCGGGGACTGTGAAATTGCGTCACTTTTGGAGCGCGCGAAAAACAACTGTCACATCTTTTTATACTGAAGTGGGTGGAGCCGCACCAGGGGTTGCTGGTGAGGGGCTGGACTCAGGGTTGAGGTGGGTTGTCCTGGCGCTTGTGACGTCACAAGCGCGATTGATTTCAAAACAAAACCTTCATATCACAGTAAAATAAATCTACTTAGAGTAAATAAACCACTGGGTGCATTTTTTTGGCCTTAGGACTGTTTTTTAATGAAGTAAATACCCAAAGTTGAGTAAAAAAACATTAAAAAGTGAATTTTGAATATGTGGTCCCCTTTAAGATTATTGGTCTAAAGTGTTTTAGTTCTAACTATGAGGAAAACCAATTTATGAGTAAGAACAACAAGAGGAGATGAGGCACATGTGGGAGGTGGTAAAAATAAAAATCTATTATCTCAGCCTACTCAATAACTTTTTGTGTAGGAAGCTCACGGCTCAGTGTAGGAGGCTGGAGTCATTTCCAAACATCAATACATGGTTGATGTTGCATATCGTACATCATTAGGTAGTCCCCGACTTACGAGCGCTCTGACTTACGAGGTCCCGGACTTAAGAGCATGCATCCAAGGAGTCTGTTGAATTGTCTCCCTCCTCCCTGCAGGCTCCATAGGGAGCTTGCTCCCTTTATGTGAAAGGGAGACAATTCAACTTATTCCTTCATCTTTAAAAACTGTGTTAGGATAGGCTAAGTGCTTGGTGACTGTCCAGTACTGTACATGTATTCATTTATAAAAAATAAAAAAAAAAAAAAATATTTTTTTTTTTTTTACTATGTGATCCTACTTACGAATTTTTGACATACGAGCGCCCCCTAGGGACGGAACTCGCTCGTAAGTCGGGGACTACCTGTAATCGGAGGTGTGTAGTGTTTTAGATTATAAACTATTTATTTTACGTGAGTTCATGTTGTTTTACTTTATACACTTTGAGTGTATAAAGCCAATTATCACGGCAGATTATGTTTGTTCGCTGCTAACAAGCTAGTCGAATCAGATAGCTAACACAATAGCCGCGATACAGGCCACGTTGCTATGCATGTATTTTTGAATTATGTCTGCGCAATCAGGTAACATCTGTAGTTTCTTTTTATTCGGGGAGGGATATTAATGAGAGTTTTGGATGATTTACTGTCTTAAAATGATATATCGCTGATGCGACCGGTAATAAGCCGAGATGGCAGCTAACAAACATTAGCCGAGAGCCCGGAGCAAACACGTTGCTAATGATGTATTTTTAAATTATGTCTGCGCGATCAGGTAACATCTGTAGTTTCTTTTTATTCGGGGAGGGATATTAATGAGAGTTTTGGATGATTTACTGTCTTAAAATGATATATCTCAGACGTGACCGGTGTCAGGGACTCTTGTTAGCCAAGATAGCTTCTAAAAAAAATTAGCCGAGAGCCCGGAGCAAACACGTTGCTATGTATGTATTTTTAAATTATGTCTGCGCCATCAGGTAACATCTGTAATTTTTTTATTCAGGGAGTGTTTATTAATGAGAGTTTTGGAAGATTTACTGTCTCAAAATGATATCTCAGACGCGATAGGACATGCTCCGCCATTATTATTTAAATGCACGTTGGAGCGTGCCTTCCCGTTGTCACGTCAAGATGACATTTTGCGGAAATGCGCAGATTTTTAGGGGCGTATCCCAGAGAAAAAAACTACCATAACTTGGAATAAAAATTTAATATATTTATAATTTATTATGCAAAAACGACCAGAGCTCAATGATATAAGATATATATGTTCTGACAAATATTCAAATTTACAAAATCATGTCACAATACCTTTAAGGATGCCCAATGTGCCTTACTGCATATGCCACTTTGCCTCTATACCAACATCAACTACCTCATACATATACTGTGTACATTAACTCATATGCTGCTTTGCCACTCTTTGCAAATGTCAATGCTAGAACCTTCAGTTTATTTTATAGATATACTTTTTATACTTTTTATACTACTATGCAAAAACTCAGGACAGTATTACACTTTTATTATTTCATTTTATGCTTATGTTCATTAAATGTTTAGTGTTTTAGTGTTGGTGTAAATTTTCATACTTTTATACTACTATGCAAAAACTCAGGACAGTGTTACACTTTTACTATTTTATGCTTATGTTTATTAAATGTTTCAGTGTTTTAGTGTTTAAATGGTTACTGTTGCACCGAGGGACTGAGAGAAACGCAATTTCAATCCTGTGTATCTCCTGTACATATTGCAGTTCTGACAATAAAGTTGACTTTGACTTTGAATAGGTTCCCTGCTCTTGCACGCTCTTGCACGAGTAAATCAACAACAGTAACAATGGCAGACAGAGTGCTGTTTGTGCTGCTCAGTCTTTCCAATTCATCAGAGCTTCTGACACCCAACAGATATGTGCTACACCCTCTCTTGGGTCAGCAGTCACATTTCACACATTTTACAAATACTGTTGGTCCAAACAAATGTACGGTATGCATATTCACCATTTTCAATGCAACCGTTTTCTTCTTGCTCAAGACTGAAGTGTCTGCACAGTGTCTCGTTGAAATACAAAAATCACAGTGCATGCCTGTGATTTTTTTTTCCCACAATCAACATCTGAAAATATCTAACATTTACTGAGATAATTCATGTGTAAACTTGGCCATAGGTTTAAATAAAATCACCTTTAAATACACAAGATGAGCACACAATCTTTTAGATTACTAATCATCAAAATTTCACAGCAAGAGAAAAAAAAAAGCTTAGACTTTGAGTAGACGGTGCCACAATCTTTATTCCTCTCCTTTTTTAGGACCTCTGAGCCTGCAGGATTTCTCTGCAGCCACTGTGGTGGAGATCTGAATTATTCACTGGGATGGGCCGGGTGTATTTAAAGCAGAGATCAATACCATTAAAAGACAACTGGAGCCGCTGAAGACAGTGAACATGGACACTGTATTGACCTTCAACTGATATTAGACAGAGGAACATTTGAAATTCAGTCCAGTGTTTCCCTTGCCATTATCCAACAAGGGTGCACTGCCTAAAACACCCACAAAGTTGTTAATCAAGGGGAAACATTGCAGTGCGAGATTATTCAAAATGTTCTCACATGTAACAACTGTGACCTGACATGTTTCAGATCAAATACTTTGGAAGTACACTGATTATAGATCATTAACAAAATGCCACTTTGAAAATGCCAAGTAGTAATTAAGTATCCAAAATAAGCCATGCACTATAAAAAAGATGCATTGAGAAGAATGAATAACTTTGACTTTTGAATCACAGTCCTCTGAATCATAATCCAATCGACTGAGAATCTTACTTGTAGTTAGACTTGATATTTGTTCATTGTTCAATTAAAAATATGAATAAACAACTTTAAAAACAAAAACTTCACTGAAGACCTTCTTTCTTTCTTTCTTTTTCTTTCTTTCTTTCTTTCGGCTTCTCCCTTCGTTAGGGGTCACCACAGCGAACTAGTCGCACGAAGACTTGGCAATTGTTCTTTTTACGCCGGATGCCCTTCCTGACACAACCACAGACCACCGAGCTACCACAGCCCTCTGTGTGGAGCAGAGAGCTGGGGTTCCAGGGGGAGCAGATGGTGTGGGTTAAGGGCCTTGCTCAAGGGCCCAGAGTGGGGCAGATGAGGGTGGAGACAGGTGTGACTGATTCACTTATCCCACCCACATTTTTGATGTTGTCGGTACCGGGGCTTGAACCGGCGATCTTCCGATCACAAGCTCACCTTCTTAACCTTTGCGCCACCCCTCCCACCTGTAAGGATGGATAAATCTGTCCATCAGCTGTGCCACAGATGAGCATTCAGAATGTGTACAGCTGCAGAATTCAGAAGACGTTTACTTGCTCCTTTTGTATAAAAATGAGAATGGAGTCTGAAAACATGTTACCTATTAGGATTAATCAATGTGTATTTTGAGTCAATGCTACTAAAGTCTCATGTCTAATTCTCGTTTCATCTCGTTTCAATGTCTGCAAAAAGTTTTACTAGGCTCAAATCAATGAAAACACGTTTTTTTCCCTGGTCATTTTAACAAATTAACTAATTTATACAAGCCTTATTTTTATGCATCATCTAGGCCACACAAAAAATCAGTTCCGGCCTTTCAAAACTGGCAAGAAAACCAATTAGTTTAATGTTTTTCCCCCCAGCTTCTGACGTTTTCCAGCTGTTTAACCTATAAGAAACAAGAGCAGAGCTGCACCACATCTGTGAGATTTATGTAAATGTTCAAGCCCAAGTTTGATGGTTTCACCTTTGCCACAGATCCAGAAGAATGATAAAAAACGATGCAGGTTATAAAATATCAAAGAAGGGATGGAGATGGTAGCCAAAGAGGTGGATGAGGTGGAGAATCATCCCTGTGTGTGCTTGGTTACCATTTACTGCCTTTATTTATCTGCTGTGCAGCAGCAGAAGCTGGAAGAACGAGGGAGAGTGGGAGGAAGAAGAGGAGGAGTAGGAGAGCTGGATTGCATGTTTTCCTCCTCGGCTCAGCCACTCTGTCTCCAGGTTGCTGAGCGAGGAAGGGGAGGAGGCAGGCGAGGCAGACAGAGGAGAGCACTGGAGATGTGAAATCTGAGCTCCTTCTCTACCCCTTCCCTCTGTCCCTCCTCCACCTCCACTACTGCCACCTCGCCAGAGACTCCCTGAGAAATCTGAGCCCCCGTCTCCAGGCTGGAAACTCTCTGAGAGAAGGAGAAAAATAACAGAGCCAAGGATGAGGAGAGATCCCAAAGTTCAACCTCCAAGATTGGAAACACTCCCAGGAGACAGAAAACTGAAACGAAGCAGACCAAGTGGAGCAGAGAGGAGGAGAAATGAACTGAAGGAGAAGCACAGAGGGACAATAATCTAAACTTTATTAGCAGTACATAAAAAAACAGAACATAAAATTTTACATTTTTCTAAATAATTCGATATGTGGTTCCTAAAGTCATAAGCAAACACATGTGAAACAGTAAAAAAATAAAAATAAAACAATGGGCCCATAAAACATTAAACTAAAAAACTGACTCTCACTTCTTATAAAGCAACATTTTAAATTTGTTTATGTTTAAACAAAACTCTTAATAATTATTTTAGTCCACCACCACCACCACCCCACCCGGCAAGTGACCTAGGGGAAACACTGCATCCTGGAGATGAAGACGTTTGGCTTCCCATCCTGGAGGCTTTATCAATTTATGAAACGTCTGAAGAATGTAGCTTACACTTACCTAACAGTAGCCGTGTTTCCATCAAGGTTTCTAGATGCGCATTATGAAGCATCGCATCAGAAAAGCTTAATGGAAACGGCAAAATTCGCGTTAACTTCCTCTAATTCGCTCAAAAGTTGATACGCTCGCTTGAGGTAGTTTTTGGGGGCTTCGAAACAGAGCTGATGCGCAAAACGACAGATGGAAACAGATTTGCCGACTCAGTTCTGCCGTAGCGAACATTCACGTCACGTGACTGATCAGCTGTTTCCGCTCCGGACAACATGTAACATCGCTAAAACTAGTTGGCATGACAGAATAAATACAACTTGCCCGATAGCAACACATACCTGAAATATTCTCTCCATTTTGACGAGATGTGTGGTCGGGTTCTGTTTTCAACCGCTACTTCCTGTTTACTGTAGACATGCGCAGTGCTGACGTAATGACGCTGACGTCTGACGTAATGACGCTGTGCGTGGCTTGGTAGATGCGCTACAAGCCAGTAGATGGAAACACTTCTGGTCCGCATTAATTTGTATTTACATTTTTGCGAGATTTCAAAAATTAGCTCAAAATTCAAAATGAAAATACAGTATGTTTACACAAAGACTTACTCATCTCCTGGACAGTCTTCCGATGGTCCCTGCGTTGTTTTGACGTGGTAGCTCCTGGGAATTTCTTCTGTAGATTTTCTTTTAAAAATAGTAGGAATAGCATCCGGTTTTAAAAGTCTTCTGAATCTTACTGGTAATCCTAAAGATTCTTTTATACCAGGTGCTGAAAACAATCGGCAGTGAAATGGTCGCTGCAGACATACGACTCCTGGAACCCACCGGTCCTTGTCTGGTCCATTCTTGTCGAAGTTTGTCATCTTTTGGAAATTTGTGAAGGCTCACTTGTTCACTGCTGATATTAGAACACACAAATGCGCTACAACGTGACAGCATTTTTCAAGTTACACAAATAAAAGAGGCGATCCTTCAGGAAATGAATCTGTATGGCAAGCAGTTAACACACATAACAAACGGGCAAGGCTCTGCCTTCTGCCCGTTGTCACGTCACACTGATGTGTCACGTCACACTGATGACGTATTGCGGGAATGTGCGGAATTTTAGGGGCGTATCCCAGCAAGTACCAGAGAAAAAAATTAGCATAATTTAGAATAAAAATTTAATATATTTATAATTTATTATGCAAAAACGACCAGAGCTCAATGATATAAGATATATATGTTCTGACAAATATTCAAATTTACAAAATCATGTCACAATACCTTTAAATAAGGCTAGTCAGAGAATACTGTATATGTATCAGCAGTAGTGTAGATATAAAAGTAGTGTAAATGTAAACAGTAGTAATAAATGTAAACAGTAGTAATAAATGTAAACAGTATGTAAACAAATGTAAACAGTGAATGTAAACAGTAGTATGACTATAGGCAGTAATGTAATACAAACATTAGTGCAAATATGAGAAGTAGTGCAAACTGAATGAGCACATGACCGAGAGTTTAGTGAATAACCCGTTTGATGACACAGAGTCCAGTGTTAAAATCTTTGTGTTGAGTGGTAATGTGTGAGAAAGTTTTTTGACTATTGACTGCAGCCGTTCTTGTTAGCCTGTGTGATTTTGAATAAGTTGCAGTTTTCCTTGAAACGGAGCAGGACATTTTCCTCTTTGAGATCTTGATTGTAAAAGGTTCAGTGACAGAAGGAACAACCGCCACTGGGGTCACGAATAACTGAAATGCAACGGAAATGTTACAATTTTACTTAAAAACAGTGTCCAGCAAACAAGGCCTAAGTCCTGCTTTCTACATATTTAAACTACACTAGAATCTTGTGATTATTATTTTTTTGTCCGATCAGAGACATTTTATTTTTTGATTAATGAAGTGGAACTGATTTCCTTTTCTCAGAGTCCTCCTTACTGATGGGAAGTTACCGTATTTAAGAAGAAGTCTTGGCCAGGATTCTCTTGCGAAGGAGATTTTTAATCTCAATGGGATTTTCATGGTGAAATAAAAGTTAAATAAATAAAAAAAGTATTCATGTATGTACCAGTATGTACAGTATAGCAGAATCATCACTCTGTCAAATAAAATTTTCATCATTCCAACTCCAAGATCGAGGTCACACATTAATGTCAACTTTAAAACAAGGTATTTGCCTGTCCTGGCTATTGTTATACAGTAGATTGCTGTATAATAGTTTGTCAAAGCCATATAGTGTGCTCGATCTGCTACTCTTGTTATATACCAGTACATGGCTGTGCAGCGCACAAATCTGTTTTCCTACAGAACCAAGCTCCCTTGAATGCAGCACTGCTCCATACATCCACATTTTTTCTATATAGTTTTTGGTGTTTACCATTACCAAGCAAAAGGCAAATGTACACATTGATTTTGCTCATATATATGTGTGTGTGTTTGTATGTTAGTAAAATATCTCATGAACCACTGGACACATTTAATGAAACTTTCAGAAAGTAAATATTGAATGTACTGTATATCTACAGCTGTCAGCCTATTCACATAAAAAACATCAATGGCAAGAACTGTCAGTTGTACAGATGTTGAGCTAAAGTTTGCTGTTGTAACTGAGACAAATGATCAAAACATCTTCTAACAGAATGTGCCAGACTTTTGTTTTAAAATCTGGCCTTTGATTATTTGAAGTCAGATCTGTCTTCTTTTTCTTTTTCTTTTTTGTTGCAAAAATATGTCATGAACCATCAAATGAATTTCAATTAAACTTCCTGATCGTATACGGTAATCTTTAAATGTACAGTACATTCACTAAATAACTTATGGAGTCGATCCAATTAAAAATGCCCACCCCAGCTATTTGACAGTAGGCCACACAGAATGGTTTTAACTCAGTCAATATCACAAATTTTGAGCTAAAACTTGATGTGATCTGAGACTACCGGGAATTTAGAACACATACAGTACTGTACTTTAAGCATGCCAACTTTGATTTACCTTGAGTCTGTTCATAACATTACTTTTAAGGTTTGACAGTCTAAAACTCAAAATTAAAAGTACATGTATCTATATTCATTTGAATTGAATTGAATCTATATGTATTTCTTTAAGAAATGCATGGTCTTTATTCTGTGAATGCTCTGACATACCGGTAGTTCTCCCGGAGTCCACATGCTTCCTTTCTTTGTTCTTAGGGAAGTTGTCAGTTTTAACAGCAGTGATCAAAACTCTTCATTTTTACTTCCTGCCAGCGTTCTGATCTCCATCTGCCAAACCATCTCACTCAGGCTTTGCATGGCCTCCTGGCTGCTATTAGGAAAATGTGTTTGGTATACTGCTACAAAAGGATGTAAAGCTTTAGATGCTTCCTGGAAACAAATTTACCCTATTTGGATAAAAACATCAATACATAAGGGGGAAATAATCTGGTGGTGTTGCTCTGTGAGTGTCTGGTGCTTGTTACAAATTAATTACGCAATACCTTAGCCCACACTCAAAATATTTACCCAGATAGAAGGCCACACCTCTAGAGCACTTCTACTGTACTTTAAAGGGTTCAAGGTCCCGGCATACTCCATCTGAAGCAGAACATTCGACTTGTGGTCACGTGGTTGCAGGATGTTCGTTTT
>JBBPBX010012446.1:0-16971 GCA_038048925.1 Garcialebias charrua
TAATACACAATTTTTCTAACTAATACACAAACTACATCACACTTAATTTTTTTTTTACTTAATTTTCCTATTTTTTTATTATTTTTTTACTTAATTTTCCTAACTGTAATACACAAACTAGATCATAAAATGAATAATTCTACTTAATTTTCTAACTGTAATACACAAACTAAAAGATGGCACAACATCAAGATGTTCACAAAATGAATAATTCTACTTAATATTCCTAACTGTAATACACAAAATACATCACAAAAATGAATAATTCTACTTAATTTTTCTAACTGTAATACACAAACTGCTTCACAAAATGACTAACTCTACTTAATTTTTCTAACTGTAATACACAAACGCACTAAGCTACATCATAAGTACAACATAGGTGTAATACACAAACACGCAAGGTTACATCATATATAGTTTTTGAGCAAGTCCTTTTTGACCTTTTTCTTAAATGTATGCATTGATTTTTCATTTTTAACATCACTCTCCAGAGCATTTCACAGGTTGCACCGGTGTATAGGTCGCAGGCCTTGAAAAAAAAAAAACATAAAAAGGTGCGACCTATACACCGGAAAATACGGTAAATGTTTTGGCAGGATGAAATTCATTAGCCTGTCAAAACAAATGCAATACATAACAAATCCACAAATTAGCCGCAGCATTGTATAAGCTGCAGTGTTCAAAGCATGTTAAATAAAGTAGTAGTTTATAGTCCAGAAATTACAGTAACTGTCCTAAGTGATTTGAATGCAAGCAGTCACCTCTGAGAGTGGTCACACCTCGCAATTTAATGCCAAAACATATTTTTCATTGCACGTTAAATACTTGCTCTGTATGCAGATTCTTTCAAACAGAGCCAATTGAGCTGCATTCTGTATTGATGACGCTAATCATGTAACATATACCATACTGGAGAAATACAATACAATGACTAAAGATGCCAGAAAGCTCTGTCCTAGCAAAGACTGAAGATCTGAACCTGCAAAAAATCCACCTGTGAAACAGTGTGCTGATAGCAATCAGCTGTTTTACACAGCTTTTCTGTTGATGTACCATCAGTGCTGTGTTTAATAAGGCTGATGTATAGTATTTTAGTGATGTTCTGGCTCTTGTTCAGTGATTGGCACAGCACATTATAGCTTTCACTGAGCACAGTAGGTCCAATCATCTCTAAAAACAACTAAAACAAACAAAATGTAGAGAAATCCCCTGCACTACATTGCAGTCTAATCTAATTCATAAAATCTTGACAAAACTGACTTTATTTTCTCAATTATTCTGATGAACCATTCATTAAAACTTTAGCTGAAAATAAATTTACCCCCAAAAATTGTATCTTAAGAACTTTCACAGTCACTGAGTTATCTTTAATTAACTGGCAGGCGAGGAGACTTTTTATTTTATTTTACCCAAGATAATGAGGTTATATGTTTTCTGCATCAGTTGAGTAGGAAGTCCAACAGCTTGACCCTGGACTTTGGATAAATAAGGTGATGACGACCTATGAAAGCAGTTTGAGTGAAAACGTTTTTAATGTGCTTTGAGAGCGTTTCCACCTTTATTTAGTATCCAGATGCACTTGGATAGCTAGGGGCAATTTTTAGAACTAGGTGTGAAAAGGGTCAGAAAGATTGACTTCTGATTAGTCTCGTCAATGCAGTTCCTTGATCTGTAGTCTGAACTGGCTCTCATCTATTGACCACTTCCTCTGCTCTCGTGTTCATGGAAATCTTGTATTTGGTGAAATTATACTTTATGGACTTCCCATTTTTAAACAAAATGCGCCTATTTGCTCGTCTTTTAGCTAATGCACAATAAAAATATCTATACCTCTTACAATTTCGACAATTTGAATATTAAAAAAAAACACCATTTGAATATTTGTCCTTTTGTTTGCAATGAGATTACCCAACATGATAAACGTGTTCCCTGACATTGCATTTTAGGGTATTAAAAATATTGCTCACGTCTCACAACAAGCTGCCAGCATGGGAAGCTGGCAAGTTTAAAACCTTGTTTGATTGACAATAATTACATCCAGACTTCCCCATACCAAAATATTTAATCGCAGCAGTTGACAAATTCTACGACTCTTCCAGAGGCTAAAAACAAATATGTCTACCTAGATGTGCAGCCTCACTTCAGCACACAACTCTCCTTGTTCTCTTCTGAATGAAGGGGTAGATGTCCATGTGGTGGAAACAAATTCATTCTTGGCAGCTTCTGGGTGGGGTTGTTGATGGCACTTGGAGGTCTTGAAGAGGATTAATCCTCTCAAAGCCACTGGCCCAGACGACATCCCGGCAAGGGTGCTGAAGGACTGTGCCGATCAGCTCTGTGAGGTGCTAGCCAATATCTTTAACTCCTCCTTCACCCTGTTCCCACCTGCCTGAAGACCGCCATGATTTTCCCACTTCCTGAGAGCTCTGAAGTGATTGGTCTGAATGCCTACCGGCTAGTAGACATCACCCCAATAGTTGCTAAATGCTTTGAAAGACTGGCTATGGCCCACATCTAAGATACCAACATCAGTGAGGACCCTCACCAGTCAACATCATCTGGGGCTTCATTGTTGAGCAGGACCCACTGCTACAATGAGGGCTGAATCATCTTGTTGCATCACCCACACAAAGATGTAACATTTCAAACCCTCAGTTGTACTTTGCACATGGCACTGGCCAAATAAGAAACTGTACCTCCATCAGGGATTTGATTTGCGCTTATTTGTAGCAGGCTCTATAACTGCTCTTTCCCCACCCCTTCAGCTTTTATAATTCCCATGCACTCCTCAAAACACTTGAACAACAAATTAAATCCAGCAGAAGCACCACGATTAGCAGCACAAATTAGATGATACAGCCTGTTTGGGGTTTTCATAAACCATTGCCAGTGAGCGCAACAGCTCTGCATCTTCTCAGCTGGGGTTTAATCTGATCATCAATCTCTCCAAACGTCTAACCTTATACGTTTTCTTAATTTCGTTCAGCTTTTCTTTTTTTTTCCTTCTTTTTTTTTTTCATCATGCTAACTTCCCCTGGCGAACGTCATCACTGTTGCTGCCGCACTGTGATTTGTAGCGCCAGCTTTACAGCTGCGATCAGGACATCTTAGACTCCAATTAGCATACGTTTCCATATTTATGACGATCTCCATATATTCTGATCACCAGTGTGTATATGACGATGTGTATTATTAGCGTGGCTGTTAAGTAGTGAGGAGAGGGTGTAGAGCGCTGAGTGCCAGGGATGGAGGCGGGTAAAATATGTGGTTTTGATTCCGCTTCCTGTCAAATGAATCTCGGCCTCGGGTGACCTAATTAGGCCGGTAATAAATCAAAGCGTCCCACAAGGCGCTCACATTCTGTTGAAGTGAGATATGTCAGTGACCCTCGGGGGGAAGCCTGGGTCAGCCTTCATCATTTCCCCCCAAAATCAAGGTTAGCGGTGAAAATCAAGGACTGTCTGCAAACTTTTAACAGCTTTTTTTTTTTTTTTTGGTGGACAGTTTAACTAAATTTAACCAAGTTTAGGTCAACGCAACCAGCACAGCAAGGCTCCCAAAGTCCCGATCACGTACAGGTTGAAGCTACAAGCACATCTGCAGTCTGCCTTTGGATGATTCATTGGAACTCCACATTAGGGCTGCGGGTTGACAGATGTGATGGCCCTTGTGCTCTCAGAGAAGAGAACGGGGGATACGAGCAGCTCTGAAAACAGAATCCTAATGGACATACCCAGCTGCTGGTCATATTGGTGTTGAGATGACGCTGACAGACCTCGGAGGATGGAGCTCAGAGGAGAGGCAGAAGGCTCCTTTTTCACCTCTTCTCTCTGTCTCATCTGTTTTGAGAGGCTCCCTTTGGATTTTTGAGTTGCTGAATCAGAATTATCTGTCACGTAGATAATAAAATGTGATGCTTAAGTGATTGTCATGTTCAGTATACTGTATCTCACAGCGTTCCATTGTGATTCATAATGCTGATGGTGCCTGCCACTTTACTTTGTTGTAGCTCTGTCACAAAAAAACTGCAAAACAGACATTACAAAGTCCAAATTTATTTTTGATTTGAGAATGTGTATTTTAAAATTAAGCTTAAATGTAAATGGACTGTACTTACATAGCACCTTTATATCTAATCAAGATCAGAGGTTTACAACACAATATGTGCCGTCATTTCCCTCCACACACACATTCACACAGCACTCGACTACATCCCTACAAAGACTAATCAGTGCTTTAGATCAGTGGTACCCAACACTGGTCCCTGAGGAACACCATCCTGCATGTTTTAGCTGTTCCTCTGCTCTAAAACGCCTGAAACAAATGAAAGGGTGATTAACAGGCTTCTGCCAAACTTGAGGAAGTAATTAAACCACTGTATCAGGTGTGGTAGACCAGAGTTTGGAACCATTGCTTGAGATCCCAATGGGACAACAGTCAGAGGCAACGAGGGGTTCAGTGTCTTGCCCAGGGACACTTCAACATGTGACTGCTGGTGAAATTGAACCCCCAACTCTCCCATTGGAGAACAACTGCTCTAACCATTCAGCCACAGCTGCTTCAACAACTACACAGCCCCTTAAATGTGCATTTTAACAGTTTGAACAATCAGTTTTTTGATTATTGATTGTTTTGGTGTCATACCTAGAGATGACAGTGTGAAAGAAGTAAGCACTGAAAGGCTTTAAGAGCTGTTTACTATGACGTTTTGGGCAGACGCCATGAGCAGTTCATGTTCTGCTTTCTAACAAAGCATGTGAGTCATTCTCTGCTTTTTGTAAACGCTGCTAATGTTCCAATTTGACACAAAAGGTTGACGTTATTCTCTGCTGGCCTTCATCTCCCCTATGATTGAATGAAATTGGAAAAATATGCAGTTGTGATATTTTTGTTGAATATTAAGTAATGCAATACATCTTCAGTTCCTCACTCCTTTCAGTTCCTTCCATCAGTTTGAAGTTCACACTCATCTGTGTGGTTTACCATCTTGGCCACTATAATTTAAAGCAGGTGGATTCTATCTGATTGGCCAAAAATTATAAATATAATTTAATTCTACTAGAAATCGTTTCTCAAAGGCCTCTTTATCTCTACTTCTGGGCAACCACCTTCATGTCCTTTCCTGTAGGGTGCAAGACAAGACTGGCGACAGTATGAATAATAATAGAGGGAAGGAAAATGTTTGTTTTAATCCCCGTTTTGTGATCAATCACTTAAAACATCCACTTTTAAGTCAATTAGTTTGACATGTATTGAAGGAATCTGTGTTTGTGTGACAGCTAATAGAATCCTTGGCTATTGTGCCAACATTTCTACGGTTTGTTTGTCTAAAAAAAAAAAACCATGAGGTCACGCTTGAGTTGGAATACATTTTGTCACATCAATTTCAGGCTTCCATTGAGAACATTCATGTAATGTGATTACTGTGAATGCTACTCCCACTTTACTGAGTCATGCAAACCCAAGCTGGTAAACATATACACATTTGCTCATAAAGAACCATTAAACCTGTGGCTCTGAGGGAAGCATAAGTAAAGTCAAAAGCCAAGGTTTCTCAGAGCAAAATTGTGCACAGGGTCCATGTAACTCACAACAAAAATACAAAGTGTAAAGAAAATCAGTAATAAGATCCAAGCTATTAACTAAGAAATACGCTAAACTAAGAATACTCTAAACACTAGTAGAACAAAAGCAATAATCCGAACAACGGGGCTGCTGTTCCTTCTGAAATCCACAACCATCTCGTTTGTCATCTTTACATTAACGTGAAAGTTGTTCTTCCTGCACCCAGGTGTTCCACATCCTGCCTGCAGCTGGACAAGTCATTATTTGTGATGTATTCCACCACCGCTGTATCGTCAGGAAACTGACAGCCTGGAGGGTAGGTGCACAGTCCTATGTGAGCAGAGTGAACAGGAGGGGGCTCAACATACAGCCGTGGGGGAAGCCAGCGCTGAGGGTTATGGTGGAGGAGGAGAAGTTGTGGATCCTCACAGACTGTGCTCTGTTGGCTAAGAAGTCTAGTACCCAGTTGCAAAGGGAGGGGCTTAGTCCTAGTTTGTCCATCAAGGTCTAAGGCAGGGGTCTACAACCTTTACGATCAAGAGAGCCATTTTTACGTCTTAGTTCGTTAAATTAAATGTGTCCAGAGCCACAACAACCTGCTAAAACTGTGGTTATCAACTGGTGGCCCATGGGCCATTTTAAGTCTGTCGGAGAAGACGTCTGTGGCCAGTAGGGGTGACATTTTAAAGCTAAAAATGTCAAAATGATTTTTAACATTTATTGACATTTTTACAATTTAAGACAAATGAAAATATCTGATTATTGTAAAGAGGGGGGGAAATAGTTTTTTTAAATATACAAACAGCTATGAACTATGCAGACCTATGTATTTGTTTTTTATTGTGGAAAAATAATTAAGTATAGAAATAAAGCCAAAAAGTTAGAGTATTTGCAAAATAAATGACAAGAATACAGCTAAAATTATTATTGTTTTTATAGCAACCAATAAAATTCCGTTTTGTGTTCATTTTGGCCCAAGCTTGAAAGAGCCACTACAGAGTGACCAAAGAGCTGCAGGTTGCCGACCCCTGGTCTAATGGTATTGAAGGCAGACATGAAGTCCACAAAGAGCATATGGACTAAATTTGTACCAATACCAAAGTCATAGCACCTCTCTCCTGAATGTTTTGATATATGATTTGTTGAAATAGCACAAAAATTGAGAAACGAGAAAGATGCCGAAAATGTATGGAAGACAAATGGATCATAGTGTGAGTGTTTCAGAAGCGTTCAAATCATTTCAGTTTATTTATTTAGTGCCAAGTCACAACAGAAGTCATCACAGGGCACTGAACAGAAACATTCATGTATAAAAAAAACGAGTAAACAAAAACATTCATAAAAAATAATAATTTAACACTATTTATCCCATAATAAGTAAAACACTATAGCCAAAAGAGCATCGTTCTCTATGGGGACTTTTTTTAAATGAAGAAGTATAACCATGTTAGAAAACAAGTTGTAGCACACTATTCAAGAGTAAGCTGAACATTTTAATGTATAAATGGTGAAAATATGTGAAGTCTTTTGATAGAAACAAAATATTAAATAATACTATCAGTGGTGGGCAACGCTAATTAAAAAAATAGTTCCACAATTTCTAAAACGATTATTAATTTTTTTAGGTCCACAATTTCAAAAGCACAAATGTCTTATGAAAATTAGGGGAAGCTAATCTAATCCGCTATTTATATATTTATATATTATATATATATATATTTATATATAGCCGGCAGCGTTATGCAAAATTTGCACTACACTGCCAACTGAAAAGTAACAAAAATGATCCTAAAAGGATGAAATTACAAAAATCAAAGGATTTATTTAATACTTTACGTACATATATTCTATTCGGCCACGAAATTAACAAAAAATAGAATGAACTTTTAATCCCTAAAACCACTTTTAAATCTCAAATACACGGGTGTGTCGCCACCGCATTTATACATAAAAGTAACCCAAATACATAAAACTAACGAGTCACCGTCGAATGGTCGACACAAAACACACAATAAAATACTCCGGCCACGTTAATTTGGCTTGAAACAGCGGGGTTCTCTACGGATTTATCCAAGAAACCCAGCACAACCAACCAGCTGGACACAGAGTTAGCGTCTATAGGTAGTCAACAGATTTAATGAAAAGTAACTAAAATACATAAAAATAACGACTCACCGTCGAATGGTCAACACAAAACACACAATAAAATCATCCGGCCACGTTAATTTGGCTTGAAACAGCGGGGTTCTCTACGGATTTATCCAAGAAACCCAGCACAACCAACCAGCTGGACACAGAGTTAGCGTCTATAGGTAGTCAACAGATTTAATGAAAAGTAACTAAAATACATAAAAATAACGACTCACCGTCGAATGGTCATCACAAAACACACAATAAAATCATCCGGCCACGTTAATTTGGCTTGAAACAGCGGGGTTCTCTACGGATTTATGAAGACACCGAGCGCAGCCAGCTAGCCACAGAATTAGCCCCTGAGTTCAACTCTAACCCGGAAGATGTCAAGATGGAATAGTCCATTTTTAGTAGGGGGATAAAGAAATCGACCGTTTTTTTATTGCGTATTTAATGATCGTTTTCATCGTAACTATAATTATTTTTATGTTAAATGTACATTAACAAGCAGGATCAATGTTAGGAATGTAGGTGACTGGCCGGGGCGCGGCGGGGCCGGGGCCCCATGCTGATGGGATCCCCAGGCAACGGCATCATTTACCTACATGGTAGATCCGAGTCTGTTCTCCGCTCTGCCCCCCTCCCCCTCCAACCCTTCCTCCTCTCTGCTCTTTATGGTGGGGAAAAAGGTAAAACAAGCAGCATAAGAGCTTGTAAATAAGTTTATTGGTTTTTACTGATAGATAATTAGTTATTAGCGGTACTGCATTTTAAATAAAAATAGCACAAATCCGCTTATGAATTATAAAAGTTAGTCAATCCACAAAAACGCTGACAAAAAGTTTAGGTCCACTGTAAGCGGATTAGCGCTTTAGCGCTCCCTAGCGGTCTGGCGCCCACCACTGAATACTATAAACATATTAGCGCAGCATTTATTTTTGTCAGAGTCGAGATACATTTTTTGGCTGCAGATTATTATTTAAAATAATACATAGATGGCACGACACATTAACATTTTAAACTTGTGGATTTCTTCTTTGCGTGTTTGAGCTTCACTATTGCAGCAGGAGTGACTTTTTTTGAGCCATCAAGGAAACTAAAAGTAACAAAAGTGTTGTGTTTTACTGTAGTTTGTTTCACCTGAAGTAAAGTTGGATGTGGCTTCCTGAAGGTTGCACGGAGTTTGACAAATTAGGTCCCCAAGAATGTATTTGTCACGGTGAAAACTTAAAGCCGCTCTCCTATAGGGAACGTAAACAAGTCCCTGTGGTTGCCAGGCCCCTCCCATGTGGCTCTGATTGACAGTTTCTGGCGGCAAGGCCCCCAGGCAGTAAGTCTTAAACACAGTGCTTGAAGCGGAAGAGTCCCAGAACCCAGGGCTATGCCAGCTGCTACACCAATCCCCCCTCTGTGGGGCTTCCTAAGTAGCTGTGTGTGCTCACTTGAGACTTGGTTGAATGTGTGTGCATTTTTGTGTTTATGCCTGCATTTGTCATCTTCCTGTGTGGTCGGTTTAGTGCGTTGTTTTTAAAAGCAAAGTGGAGAGCTTCACGGCCTGTGCAGTTTAGGGTGTTTACTTTTCATTACGGTTTTATTTAACCGTCTCTGCAAAGAATGAGGGTTCCCATTAATTACAAATAGGGATCCCACTGTGGGTTTTAAGCCTCCTACATTTTCCTTCTATTGACAGGCGAATGAAGTGTGTTTGGTTTGTCTTCTGCGGACAGCAATGGTTCGTGTTACGTCTGCCATTACCAACGATTAGCTTTGGATTGGCTTGCTTTTCTGCCGCCTTCGTTGTTTACCATGTTAATTCAAAAACCAAGTTGTTTTAAAAAAGGTTATTTTGAGTTTTATCCAAACCAGCGGCTTTGGATGTTGTGAGTCCATACAATGGGCGTTATTAGCTGTTATCATCCCCATATATAGCGTCAAACCTGTCCAATCTACCCCCTAGCATGTTTAAAATAATGTTATTAGCGTTCTAAAAAAGCTAAGTCTGGTCCTCTGGACATTCAAAAGAAAAAGAAAAAAACTAAGCAAAAAATTTGTAGAAACGTTTCGTTTTTCGTCCGAAAGACTTCCTCAGTCTGAGATGCTGTATTAAGCTCAGACTGAGGAAGTCTTTCGGACGAAAGACGAAACGTTTCTACAATTTTTTTGCTTTGTTTGTTTTGTTTTTTTGAATGTCCAGAGGACCAGACTTAGCTTTTTTAGATTTTTCTACCTGGATTATTGAGCATGCATCAGGTTATAAGCATTATTATCGTTGTGAGTAGGCAGCGTGTTTCCATAAACCCGGAAGTGTTTTTTTTTGTTTTTTTCAGCTTATGTAACCGTTTTCCTAAACCTAACCTTACACCTGACCCAGAGGACCAACCCTAAACCTAACCCCTTACCCTTGTGCCTAAATCTAACCAATACCCTAAACGTAACACCAGACCCTTTACTATAAACTTTAACACGTAGCTAAAGACGGAGCCTGCTGTCATTGCTACCAACGGTGACAACGTACCTTTAAACCTACTAGGACGTACAGGAAGGGCAATCTGACCGCTACGTATGGGGATGATAATAATTGATAATGGCCATTTAATGGTTGATAACGTTCGAAGCGGGTGTCCGAACACAGTCACAAGTCCAAATAAAACATGCTTATCTGTTGTCTTAGAGCTGTGTATTATTATGGTTGGACACATCATGGATATGAATCAAGGTCCGATCATCTGGACAGGTTCTTGTTTGTTGAAACGTTTAGTCTTTTATCCCCCCAAAAAACTATTGTGAATATCACTCGTTCCTCTGTGAATAGCAAGCGGCCATCATGGCACTAATGATCAATCGTTAGAGTGTTTGTCCACCTTTTGCATGTAAACAAGGGAGTGTTGCCTTTCCACTGTTGCCAATGTGCTTGATCAGGATGGGAGACTGCGACAAAGTGAAGTTTCAATGCAAAAACTGCTGGCTTCCTTAGTTGGATAACTTTTACTAATTGGCTTTTATAATGTATGTGAATGTTTCTGTACAGTGCCCTGAGACGACTTCTGTTCTGATTTGGCGCCATATAAATAAACTGGATTTAATTATTGAGCATGCATCAGGACATGGATATGAAGCTCTGCCAAAACCAAAAATCAAAACGGCTTCTTTCAACCAATTAGTTATGTCAAAGCAAATCCATTTTCTTTTTTTTTTATTTGAGGCACCATCTGCGACATTTAGTAAAATGATAGCCTCTGATTTAACACCAAACTCATAGGCTACACACAAATAGAAAAATAATCATATTGAAATACTTTGTATGTCTGTACATTAACTTAAATGCATGCTTCTAAATCTGTTTTATAATCACAAAAATATGATGTCATAAGTCTGGCACCCTACCATAACAGGTCAGCAGGTAAAAAAAAAACTTAATTTGTCAGTGACCGTAAATATGAATTTGTCACAATTTAAAATGAACAATATAATTAAATGCAAATCAGGGAGGCCAGAATGTTTTAAAATAAACTGAGAAAGTTGCCCTAGAAGGATACACAAGATGGAAAAATGTAATAAGCGGATCTAAGGTAATGGTAGGGACGCAAGATGACCAGGATCAGTCAAGAAACTGAAGGAATCTAATGATGGAATAATAACGTAACTAAAGATAATACCTCACTGGGCTGTGGTTGCTGGTGACAAATTGCAAACAGCATTCAGAAGTTTTTTTCTTCCAATATGTCTCAAAACACGATGTTCAATTGCCTTACAGGCCGTCAACCTGTGTTGTACTTATATAGAATAGTTAAAAAGTTTATTAGGCAAATGTGTATCCAAAATTGTCACAATTTATTGGCATCTGGAACCCATCAAAGTCTTCTCAGTTTAGTTTATTTGAGTATAGCACAAAAAATGTAAAAAACAAACAAACAAAAAACAGTCATTGAGGGACAAAATAACACCATACATGTTCTACAAGTTCCCCACTAATTTCAGCTCGAATCTCGTTCAGTAAGTCTGTATTTTCTTCCTTCCTTTCTCATTTTCTCTCTCTACCACTTATTCATGATTGGGTAACAAAGGCAACAGGTTCAGGAAAGAAATCCAGACATCCCTCTCACCAGCCACACACTCCAGCACCTTCTGGGGACCCCGGGGCATTCCCAGGCCAGAGAGGATACATAATTCCTCCAGCGAGTTTTGGGTCTCCCTCAAGGTCTCTTCTTAGTGGAGCATCCCCAGAAAACCTCCAAAGGAAAGCCTCCAGGAAGCATCCTAATTAGATGCCTGAACCACTTCAACTGACAGTCTGATGCAGAGGAGTGTAAAAATTAAACATAGAGCTTTCATCTATGCAACAATGTGCCATTTTAATAAGAGTTTTGTAGGTGTACTTTGATATTTTGCTTTTGAGAAAATACTTGTATGGTATACCAATGTCTCTTGTTGCTGAAGGATTTGAGTAGTGCATGTTTGTAGTTTTTGAGACATGTTTTTCTGGACTGGAATTGTGCAGGGAATGCAAGTAAATCTTAATGATTTTGGTGCAAGATGTTAAAGTGGGTAGGAGTTACATTGTAGAAAAACAGAGGTAGATTGTTTTTTATCTTAGGCGGTCCAGAGTGACAGATCCTGGTAAGTGGAGGGAGCAATTTTACTCACCACCAGGTGCAATGTAGGAGCCATGGGTGACCAGTGGTGGCCTTGACACCTTAGGTTAATCTTTGTCATTTCAAAGGCCACCTACATCATTTGAATTTACCAGGGAATCTATACCAGTGGTTGACATCATGCACCCGCTTCGGATGCTATCAACCATAAAATGGCCCTTATCAGTTATTATCATCACCATACATAGCGGTCAGATTTCCCCTCCTGTACCTCCTAGGTATGTTGTCACCGTTACAAGCGATGACAGCAGGCTCCGTCTTTAGCTACGTGTTAAGGCCCCGGTAGAGCTCTGCGTACGGCCTGTATGCCGCTCTGCGTGCGTGTTCTGTGCGCACGCGTTCACAAGCACAGATCTGCGTTCGTTCTCGCGTTAAATGCTCGCGTTTTCGCTCCAAATTCTTGTCGTAATTTGAGCAGCTGCGCGCAGAGCGTTTACCTACGGGACAAACTGAGGTCGCTGATTGGTCATTTGCTGACACGCCTACTGAATTGATTGACAGGTTGGGTGGGAAAAAAATAAAAGGCACGAGCTGGCTCAGGCTGCAGCAGCTGCGGTGTTCTAAACTTTATATGTTAATAAAAAGTTCTAAAAAATAAAAACAGGGAGCGCTGGTCCTGCAGAACCACAGCCCACCAGGAAATCTGTAGAACTTTGCGCAGCCACGTAGGACCCGAGTTTAATTCGCTCGCGCCAAATTAATTAATTTCTCATAATTTCAGTCATGGAGTCAACGGAGGAGGAAGCGTTCACTTGACTTTTGGCAAAAAAACAAAATAAAAGTCCAGATCAGGGATGGAGAATGGAAATTTAATACATTTGTGTCACATACAAAACAGTAGCCAGGCAGTTTATTGTGAGACAACGCGCCTTGCGTACGCGGTCGTAAAATTTGAGCTTTGCGCGTTCGTGCCTTGCGGGGCTACGCTTGTGCCTCTGCGTACGTACGGCGTACAGCGGCGTACTGCCTTACGCAGAGCTATGCCGGGGTCTTTAAAGTTTAGAGTAAAGCCTCTGGCGTTAGGTTTAGGCACAAGGGTAAGGGGGTTAGGTTTAGGGTTGGTCCTCTGGGTCAGGTTTAAGGTTAGGTTTAGGAAAACGGTTACATAAGCTGAAAAAAACTAAAACACTACACTTCCGGGTTTACGGAAACACGCTGCCCACTCACAGCGATTATAACGCTTATAACGTTCTTTTAAACATGCTAGGAGGTAGATTGGACAGATCGCCGCTATACAATATGGGGATGATAACAGATGATAACGCCCATTGTATGGACTGACAACATCCAAACCCGCTGCATCATTAAAATGTCCAGATTGTCCAGCAGACAACCTCTTGACAGAATCAGATTGTCTGACAAAATGTTTAGTTTTCCGCAATCTTTACAACAAAGAAGGGAAAACATTTCAATACAAATGTAACTTAAGTATATCAGAGTCATAGTCAGATATTCTTTATTGTCATTTGCACCAAAAGTGGTACATGTGATGGGTGATGCAAAAAATGTGTGTGCTGGGTGAGTGGGGTCCTTCATGATGCAGGTCGATATTGCACTACAGTATATACAAAGTTTACTGATAAACAAATGTTCTCAGTCACCCATATTGTGACCTGCTTGGAATTTCCATACATGTGGCAGATACTTTCAGGAGATGATGGAGTGGAACTGCATTGTTCTCCTCATTGTCATCAGATTTTGGAAGAGAGGCACTCACAGCCTATTTAAGGCAGGGATTAAAGCAGAAAAAACATTTTGGCTAAAAATGTTCTACACCTAGGAGATATGTATCTCCACGCACTCTCTCTTTGACCTGGAGTTTGGTCACTCTCATAAGTTGCACATCTGTACAATGATGATAAAGATGCTCTAAACACATTAAAATGTAATACAAAGTTGTTTTTTAGTTACAAAAGCCATGGGGAGGTTGGGGCACGGTGTGGGAGGAGGGGTTGGGGTGATGGCGTATCAGTTCTAGAGTCTGCCCCAGCTCCAGTGAATTGGTCATGTGCGGACACAAACAAAACATTTGTAGATGTTTGATAATTTATTACATGTCATCATCTTCGGTTAGGACAGTGGGGTTTCCTCCTTGGAAAATAGCACAGGAAACACTGACTGATGCTCTCACCTGCAGTCTGTCCCTAAGTTGGGAACACTGCACACACCTACTGTGTATCAGACCATAGAACCAACCTTGCTCTACTCTGATTGGCTCACACTGTGGCTCTGGTTCAGTTTTTTTTTTTTTTAAAGCACCCATCAGTTTAATCCCATTATTAGATCGGATGGCTTTTAGAATACCTCAACAAAACACAAATATCCCCCTCTTTCATTTTAACAAATGATGGAAATCAGTTGTGGTGATAGCTAGGACTTTAAGCCATGTCTTTTTCACTAGTTGTCCACCGGACAACCTTGAGGTGAGCGACCTCTGTATGACCTCTGTATAACTTTAAGCAAGCTAAATAAACAACTTGAAAATATAGTTTCCTCGAAATGATAGGGGTGGTTGTTTTACATTTAAATACGTTAGTGGCCATTTTGGATTTTAACATGGCAACCTATCCATCTATTATCTTTACCCACTTCTTTCTTTTCAAGTCGCTGGGGTCAGTGGTGCCCATATTCAACAATCGCTGAGTGAGTGGTGGGGGAGGGGGGCACCCTGGACAGGTCTCCAGTCCATCACATGGCCACATAGAGACAATTGAGACAACCATTCACTTTCTCACTCACACTAAGGACAATTTAGAGTTACCAATCAGTCTAACGTGCATGTTTTTGGTCTGTGGGAGGAAACTGGAGTACCCAGAGAAACCTACACATGCAAGAAGAGAACATACAAACTCCATCCAGAAAAGCTTACGGCCAGGATTTGAACCAGGACAACCTTTGCGCTGAGAGGCAGAAGCTCTGTGTCACCGTGCCGCCTTTAAAGTGGCAACCCAATTTCCAAAAGGAAACTTTCTTACACTTACATGCAGCCACACACCAAAAAGGAAGTTGGCCCGCTACTTATTTTTTAAGTTATACAACTCAGAATACAGGTAGTCCTCGACTTACGACGCCCCCGACTTATGACGTTTCGGACTTACGAATCTGCATCTCATAAACAAAAATAAATAAATAAATAAAAATAATAATAATTTTTTTTTTTTTAAATAATGGATAAATAAATGTACAGTACTGTACAGTTACCAAACACTTAGCCTATCCTAACATAAACCGTGTTTCCATCTATTTTCATTTCGAATTTTGAGCTAATATTTGAAATCTCGCAAATATGTAAATACAAATTAATGCGGATCAGAAGTGTTTCCATCTGCTGGCTTGAAGCGCTTCTACCAAGCCACGCACAGCGTCATTACGTCAGACGTCAGCGTCATTAACGTCAGCGTCATTACGTCAGACGTCAGCACTGCGCATGTCTACAGTAAACAGGAAGTAGCGGTTGAAAACAGAACCCGGCCACACATCTCGTCAAAATGGAGAGAATATTTCAGGTACGTGTTGCTATCGGGCAAGTTGTATTTATTCTGTCATGCCAACTAGTTTTAGCGATGTTACATGTTGTCCGGAGCGGAAACAGCTGAACGTCACGTGACGTGAATGTTCGCTACGGCAGAACTGAGTCGGCAAATCTGTTTCCATCTGTCGTTTTGCGCATCTGCTCATTTTCGAAGATCCCAAAAACCACCTCAAGCGAGCGTATAAACTTTTTGGCGAATTTGAGGAAGTAACTTCGCATTTTGCCATTTCCATTAAGCTTTTCTGCTGCGATACCTCAAAATGCGCATCTAGAAACCTTGATGGAAACACGGCTATAGTTAAGGAGTGAGTTGAATTGTCTCCCTCCTCCCTAGCAGGCTTCATTCACATAAAGGGAGCTAGCTCCCTTTATGTGAAAGGGAGACAATTCATCTCACTCCTTCATCTTTAAAAACGGTGTTAGGATAGGCTAAGTGATTGGTGACTGTACAGTACTGTACATGTATTTATTTATAAAAAATAAAAATAATATATATATATTTTTACATTTTAAATAATGAATAAATAAATGTACAGTACTGTACAGTTACCAAGCACACTGTAAAAAAAATCCGTAAAAAAACAGGTAAATGTACTGTGGAAGTGTGAAGGAATTTTCCGTTATCATTTTTTACAGGGGTTTCTCCATTTTTTTTTTTTTTTCGCGCAAAGCACCCTGGGAACAAGAACCTTTGAGAAGAAGCGCGAAAGAGGACTCCATTTACCTGGCACCCTAGATTAACAGAAATTTATGTAAATTATACATTAAAAAAACTGTTAAATTACGGGAAAAATCCGTTTTAGGGTTTACGGAAATATCTGTAAAAAAACGGAGAATGTACTGGCAGAAAATTACAGGACATTTTCCGTTTTTTTACGGATTTTTTTTTTTTACTGTGGACTTAGCCTATCCTAACATAGTTAAGGAGCGAGTTGAATTGTGTCCCTCCTCCCTGCAGGCTCCAGGGAGCTAGCTCCCTTTATGTGAAAGGGAGACAATTCAACTCATTCCTTCATCTTTAAAAACTGTGTTAGGATAGGCTAAGAGCTTGGTAACTGTACAGTACTGTACATCTATTTATATATA
>JBBPBX010012446.1:19238-35981 GCA_038048925.1 Garcialebias charrua
CTGTCTGTCTGTCTGTCTGTCTGTCTGTCTGTCTGTCTGTCTGTCTGTCTGTCTGTCTGTCTGTCTGTCTGTCTGTCTGTCTGTCTGTCTGTCTGTCTGTTACTGTCTGTCTGTCTGTTACTGTCTGTCTGTCTGTTGCGAGCTAGCCAGCTGTTATTTCATCCATACTCTATTTAATTTGAATCTGTTTCATGTCCTTTTTAGCTGACATTAAAAAGCTCTTGTGGAGGTGTTTTTCTTTTTTTATTATTCAACCTTTATCTAAACAGGTTAGTCCCATTGAGCCACAAGGACTCATTTACAAGAGAGACCTGGTTTTTAACAAAGAGCGATGACAACAGTGGACAAATGAAACATACATTATTATATATATATTTTTTACAATTGAAAACAAAATTATAATTAAAGGGATAATTAAAAGGAAACGTTGAGAGAAGAACAAAACAGCTAGATTATGAGGCGGTGTAGAAAACTAAAAATAGGAACATGTCTGCATTGGTTCTTGCCAGAAACTAAACATATGTTTAAAAGTACTTAGAAAGGTCAAGGTCGAGATCTTCAACTATTTTTGCAAGATATTCCAGGAAACAGGAGCAGAGTAGGTGAAAGCCCTTTTGTCTAGTTCAGGGAGCTGTTGTTCAGTTGTCTGTGTTTCTTTGGTATGGTTACTTTAGGCCTCTTTAAAGTTTTTGATGACCTATAGCTCACTGGTGTGATTTCTCTCCTACAGGCTCTTCAGCTCTTTTTTCCTGATGTTGCACCGTTGGCGATTGACGGTCTTTATTCAGACTATTTTTTTTTTTTTTCCCATACATCAGGTGTCTGTGCCTGTGGTGTTTCTGATGCCTCTCCCACCTGGGCTGGAGCATAATTAGCTCTGATTTCATGCTTTGTGGAATCAGCATGACCCAGAACTTCAAGGTCTGCAGAGCAGTCCCTATACCTGATTCCAACCTGCACCATCTCAGTGCAACTGGATTTCCAAATCAAGTGATAAGTTGAGACGTTAAGGATTTTCTGTTGCTGAAATCAAAATATAATGTTTTCTTGTTGTTTTTAGCTTCTACATTTTAGCTTCTCTGTGGTTTTTAGCTTCTTTTTAGCTGTTACATTAAGGTTAGGGAACACAAACTAACGACTTGCTAGGCACATTTTACCATGTTTATTTGCAGCTCGTTAATTCCTAACTAAACATTATTAAGAATGTAATATTTCCTCTAACCTGAATGACCCAATTTTACAACGAATAGACCATTATTTGTGAATGGAAAAAAAATCTAATTCCTGTCAAAAATAAACAAAGTAGTTGTTGCTAAAATCATAATAAGCCCTGCTAAAAATGTTCCTTATAAGGTAGGAATACGATAATAGTTTTTCCGACTTATTTATAACCTACAAATCTTTCTAAAAATGTTAAGGCACAAAATTAATAAGTTAGCTGCTTCTAAACCATAACATGTTCCCCATTCGGAAAGTAAAATTCATAATTATAGGTCTCTTTTTTTTAACAATTACCGGTAGGTAATTCAGGATACAATATAGCCATTGCCTAATAAGGGTTGAATAGAAGTTAAACATGTAAATGCTACTAATACGCCTAATAAACAACTAGTTAATGATTGATTGCTGTTCTCGGAACTCAAATGTGTGTATATATATATACATATATAGTAGTATATATTTAGCTTTTCTCTCTAAAGTCCATATTTATTGGCAATGATGTTTTTGCCCCCATGTGTGTGTGCATGTCTGTTAGCAAAGGTGGGCACCAGACCGCTGGGGAGCGCTAATGCACTAATCCGCTTACAGCGGACCTAAACAATTTGTTAGCTTTACAGCGGATTGACTAACTTTTATAATTCATAAGCGGATTTGCGCTATTTTTATTTAAAATGCAGTACCGATAATAACTAATTATCTATCAGTAAAAACGAAAAAACTTATTTACGGGCCCGGACGACTGCTAACAGACCATATCCTGTCAGCGCCGGATGTGGTCCGTGACAAAAAAGCGTCCCCTCAGTCTCTTTGCTAGAGCGAGCGCTCTCAGTTAGCAGCCAGTGTGTTACTCTGCAGCCTTATTGCTTGTTTTCGAAGAGTCAGACGAAGAGTTTTTAACATGGAGGGTGAACTTATGGATGTTTCTCAGCGGCCTACGCGACGCGTCTGGATTTAAAAAAGTAGTTCGCCATTTGCCCTCTTCAAAATGGCGGCCGCGACGGCCACAGAAGATAAGGACTTTCCATGAAAACACGGTAAAAACAATTATTTCTTTGCTGAGAAAAAATATATTTCTTAGCTGACTTTATAGCACAAGGTTTTTCTGAGCTTAACCGGTTCAAATGGTCAAATCTGCTGGATTAAAAAAAGTAGTTCGCCATTTGCCCTGTTCAAAATGGCGGTTAGCGTGTTAGCATTAGCGTCCGCTAGCATTGCTAATACATAAGTGCTTTTGAAATTGCGGACCTAAATAAATCAATAAGTGCTTTAGAAATAGCGGAACAAATTTTTGGATTAGCGCTGCCCAGCACTGTCTGTTAGTAACATTTGTCAATAACCATTCAAAGGGTATTGATACTTGCAGAATGATCTAAATCTAACTGATATACTTTTGTAGTGAATCCAGTTCACGATGTCTGCACACCTTATTAATTTTAGCCACCACAAAAATGTAGTAACTCAAATTACACAGCCGTTTAGCTAAATATTAATCTGGTATTAGCTGATAGTCATTCCCAACACATACTCAGTGTGAGATCATGCATAACTTAATTTCTAAGATTTTACCAAAATGACCAGTTAGTTCTCAGCACAAAATAATTGGCCTTGTTGGCTTGTCGGTCTCTTCAGAAATATATATTTTTTAATCCACTCTTATGTTGACCAACAATTAATAATTTTTCACAAATGTTCTTATATTTTCCACGACACCCAATTTCTAATAAATTAAACCCTCTCTTTAAGAACATGTCTTATCAGATTCAGTGGTGATGCAGAGAAGGCAAGCCTGTGATTGGAAAGTTGCTGGCTCAAATCCCTCGACCAAGAAAGAACATTAAATGGTAACCCCTAAAGAAGGGAGCAGCAAAAGAGGGAGACACCTTGTCCAAGTGCTTTGCCGTGTGTTTGCCTTTTAGGGTGAAGTGGGTTGCCCTTGAGTTATGTATCCTTGTCTGTCTTTGGGACAATCAGCAGCGCCTCTCGCTCCTCTGCAGCCCACTTTATACAGTAATTCAAGAACAGTTTTGCAGGCCATTGGCTGTGTCTGCATCGGAGTCACACAGGTTAAATCATTCCCAAATCCATTTTGAGGTGATCGCACAATCAGCCACATACAGTCTAACTCACACACAGCCTCTCTGACCCTCTGGTGATTATGTAGATTATGTGTTAATGTGTGTGTGGGCATTGGTTCTCCTCCATTTCACTAATTGCTTGGAAAACCAGATAAGACTGTAATTACAGCGCTTGTCTCAGAAAAGAGCTGGTGGTGTCAGTCTTCTTCTCTGCTGCTATTTTTTTTCCTTCGGATGTCCTCATTTCAGTTTGCCACCATCACACAAAAAACTAAACTTCCTTGAACAAAGAACTTTAGAAAAAAGTCCAATCTTGGTAGGTTAAAAAATATAGTATGTCAGTTGTTTTTCTTAATACACTTAACAACAAAATAAAAGAATCACTTTTATTTTTGCTTCCATTCCTCATGAGCTGCACTCAAAGATGTAAGACTTTCTCTATGTCCTGAAAAGGCCTTTTTTCTCTCAAATATATCTAAAACGTGTGTAAATCTGTGTTAGTGAGTGGTACACGGGTGACGTATCAAGATGCTGATCAGACGGGGTGATTATTGCACAAGTAGGCTGACCACAATTTTAAAAAAAAACAATTCCCTTGTCCTGTTTGGCATTATGACACTCAGAATTATTGTCTGGGTGTCAAGGTGAAGCCCAACAGATTTACTTTCACAAGCAGAGCATTATGGCTGGCCTTAATGCTCCACTTGATATATAAATAAAACTTTATTAGCATTTGCTTTGGGTTTGTTTCAGATGTAATGGACATAGGGATGAAAAACAAAGAAAATTTAAAAGTGGGAGAAGGGTTAAAAGGGAAATAAGGTGATATGAGTAGAGGAGAGAGGGAGTTATAAAGAGAACACAAATCAAAATCATTAAAGTCTGCTTCTAGACCTGCGGAAAGAAAAAAAGATAAAACCGAGAAACCACAACAACAGACAACACATATTATGATACTTATAACATCATTAGAAAGTATTTTATACGGTACATGGTAATACAAGATGTATTTATTAGTAGCCACCACAACCCAATTGAGTGTGTATCTGATAAACACCTGAATCTAAACACCTGTGTGAGCATGCTTGACACTATACCATTGGTCTAGTGGCAGGGTTTTTGACTACGGACCCGAAGGTCGCGGGTTCGCGCCCCGGCCACTACCCAGCTTGGGGTGTCTATGAGTGCACACCTATTTCTCCAGCTCCCCGGGCGCTTTCGGGCTGCTCACTGCACCACCTGGTAGGTGGTTGGGTTAAATGCAGAGACGAATTTCGTCTGTGTATGGGAAACATACGCAGATGACAGGAATAGACATTATTATTATTATTATTATTATTATTATAATCATAATAATTAGGGATGGGGCCATTCCAATCCAGTATCGGTATCAGTATCCGATACCAGCATAGTTTCAGTATCTGGTATCGGTTCCAACCTGCCGATATTTTCCAACCCAGTTTCAAAGAGTATTTATGTTTAATCACATTCTGTGACTGCTTTAACAGTGTGTGAGTTAAATCCAATGATGACACTTTGGGCCTCACAACAAGAAAAACCTAAACTTTAACAGTGAACAGGAGGCAGGTCTTCACCACACACATCCTTCTTACTCATGGTTCAGTTGGAAAAACTAAAAAAAACGCTAAGCATGATGGGAAATACAACACAGCCACTCCCTTAACCAGTAAGGCAGTGGATTTTGTTGTCTTTCCCATAATGCTTAGCAGTATTTTAGTTTTGAAAACTAAAAAAACGCTAAGCATGATGGGAAATACAACACAGCCACTGCCTTACTGGTTAAGGGAGTGGCTGTGTTGTATTTCCCATCATGCTTAGCGTTTTTTTAGTTTTCAAAACTAAAATACTGCTAAGCATTATGGGAAAGACAACAAAATCCACTGCCTTACTGGTTAAGGGAGTGGCTGTGTTGTATTTCCCATCATGCTTAGCGTTTTTTTTAGGTTTTCCAACTGAACCATGAGTAAGAAGGACGTGTGGGGTGAAGACATGCCTCCTTTTAGTTGTTAAAATTTGTGAGGTTCCTGTGGTTAGGCTCAGAGAGGCTTCATTGGATATCTCACACCATGTTGAAATAAATGTTCTCAGTTCAAAATCTTCGTTAAACACAGACATGTACTTGAACGGTATAGGATCGGAAAAGTATCAGTATCGATCGATACCCAGTTTTAAAGTATCGGATCGGAAGTGAGAAATGTGGATCGGTGCATCCCTATATAAATAAACTGTATTTGTATAGCACCTTCCTACAATGCCTTGCATCGACCAAGGTGCTTAACAGGACAGAAAATATAAAAAAACGGTACAATAAATCAGTGAAAATAGAATAAAAGTAACAGCAATAAAAGGAGGCAATGGAAATAAAAAAGCTACATACTAAAATACCAAAGTAATAAAAGTTACACACTGAAAGCTTTTTTGAACAAGTGGGTCTTCAGTCTGGATTTAAACAGAGTCAGATCAGAGGTGGCACGCAGCTCAAGGGGGAGGCTGTTCCAGGCTTTTGGGCCGGCAACAGAAAATGACCGGTCTCCCCATTGTTTGTACCTTGAGCGAGGCACCTCCAGCAGGTGTTGACTGGCAGAGCGTAAAGCTCTGCCGGGCTGATGGACTTTCAAAAGTTCTGAGATGTAGAGAGGTGCGAGTCCATTCAGAGCTTTGAAAACAAACAGCAGCAGCTTGAACTGTATCCTGAACTGAACCGGGAGCCAGTGTAAAGAGGACAGGACAGGAGTGATGTGTTCATATTTTCGTGTGTTGGTCAAAAAGCGGGCGGCAGAGTTCTGTACAAGCTGTAAACGGGAGATGGAGGATTGATTAATTCCAACATACAAAGCATTACAATAGTCAAGTCTGGAGGTCACAAAGGCATGGATGGCCTTCTCCAGATCACTACAGCTGAGGAGTGACTTTACTTTAGAGAGCATACGGAGCTGAAAGAAGCTGGTCTTGACAACGTAACTGATCTGTTTATCAAGCTTTAAGTTGGAGTCAAGCTGCACTCCAAGATTTCTCCATAAGAATTTCTCCATAAGAATGTTCAACAGTAGATGTGAGGACCGGCAGACCCGTCCCCATAGGACACGATGCTAACACAGGGAAGACCGGAGCCACAGACACACAGCGGCCCCCAATCCCGGAGCCCCGGGCGTTCCCCGATGGAGACAACCGCACAACCCCCCCCCCCACACCCTGAGAGAAGCAGGGGGAAGGCCCGGGTGATCCCCAGCAACTACAATGCAGAAACCCGAGGAGACTGCAACGACGAGCCTACAGGCCCTGCCGGCAACCCAACCCTCAAGAGTAGATCCAGCCATGGGCACTGAGCTCCGAGCCCCGAGGTCATAACATCCCCCATTAGAGGTCCGATAAAGCTAGGGCACCCAGGCCCTGGCAGGCAGCCACAAGGGCAGACCGGCACACACCCAACCGCCCAGACCAGATGCCGAGAGCCACCAATGCACCGGTGGCAGGGGGGTACCACCGGAGGGGGGCGTAACGGGGGTAGTAGACCCCACATTAAATGAGGGGCCCAAATTGATCCAAGAGAGGGGACCACCAAAAACCCAACCCGAGACATAAACAGGCACACACAGACAGTCTGACGCAGCCAATAGAAAGTAATTCTAAATTGTGCAGTTTTAGTATATTGAAGGTTTCTGTTGGGTCCATAAAACAGTCTGGTGTGACCACCATTGGCCTCAAGCAGTGCAACACATTTTCATAGAGTTGATCGGGTTGTTGATTGTAGCCTGTTGAATGTTGGTCCACTCCTCTTCAATGGCTGCAAAGTTGCTGGATATTTTCTGGAACTGAAATACATTGTCATATACACCAGTCCAGAGCATTCTAAACATGCTCAATGGGTGACTGTCCTGTGAGTGTGCTGGCCCTGCAAGAACTGGAATGTGTTCAGCTTCCAGAAACTGTGAAGAGATCATTCGAACATGGGGCCGTGCATTACCATGCCTCAACCTGAGGTGATGGTTGTGGATGAATGGCACAACAATGGTCCTCCGGATCTCATCGTGGTATATCTGTGCATTCAAAATGTCATAAAAATAATTCCCCTGTGTTCGTTGTCCCTAACATATGACTGCCCATACCATAACCCCATGGCCACCATGGGCCACTCCATTTACAATGTTGTCATCAGTAAACCATGCACCCACAAGACACCATACATGCAATCTGCCATCAGCCGTGTACAGGGAAAACTTGGATTCATCCATGAAGAGAACACAGGAGCCAAGATGTCGTAGAGGTAGGGTCACCAACTTGGGACCCGAAAGTCCTAGGTTCAATCCCCAGCCATACCCACATGTTGTGATGCCTCTGAGCAAGACACCTAATTACCAATTGGTCCTTGGGCGCTTACATAGCTGACCACTGCTCCAGCTACGTGAATCTCAGGTGCGATGGGTTAAAGGAAGAGAACCAATTTTTCCATTGTATGAGAACATACTACCTCTCCAGTGAGCAATACACTATCAAATGTGAGCATTTGCTCACTCAAGTTGGTTACAATGACAAACTGCAGTCAGGTGGAGACCCAAATGAAGACAACAAGCATGCAGATGAGCTTCCCTGAGACAGTTTCTGATAATTTGAGCAGAAATTCCTTGTGTATGAAAATATGTTGCAGCATGTATCCAGGTAGCTTGTCTCAGACCATCTAAAGTGAAAGATGCTGGATGGTGGAGGTCCTGGGCTTGTATGATTCCACCTGGTCTGTGGATGTGAGGCCAGTGGATTTATTGCCAAATTCTCTGAAACATATTTGGAGACAACTTATGGTACAAGATAATTGAACATTCACTTCATGGGAAACGGCTCTGCTGGACATCCCTTGAGTCAGCACTCCCTCAAAACCTGTGATATATGTGATATTGTGCTGTGCTAAAACTGCACTTTTTTCTGCCTTTTGTTGTGGTCAGCCTAAGGGTCACCTGTGCAATAATCAACCATCAGCATCTTGATATGCCACAACTGTGAGGTGGATGGATTATATCTGCCAAGGAGAAGTGCTAACAGAGATTTACACAAATTTGTGAATGTTTAAGAGGAAAAGGCTTTTGATGTACAGTACATAGTCTTAGACATTTGAGTTTAGCTCATGAGAAATGGGATCAAAAACAAAAAACAGTGTTGCATTCATATTTTTTGTTCAGTGTAATTGGGTTTTTATCCAATGTTTTGAGTAAATCTGTACTTCCTGGCTTGTGCTTGGTTAAATAAAGCCTTAGCATTTCTTGTTGGATTGCTTATTGCTCATTACCTTTTGTACCTGTTTTGATTAAATCTTGAAAATATATAAAAAATAATAATAATTGGTAAATAGTGATACTTCTTACAGTCTGTGGGAAAAAAATGAGAATGTGGTGTGAATAACTTATCTTACAACCACACAATTTTAGGTCAATGTTTGTAAAATTGATTGAGTTATAGCCATTATTTTTGTTGTGAAAGGTCATTGGGCAGTGATGACCATCTAGAACTGTGTTGGTTCTACAACTAAATAAGTTGTAGATGTACATTTAGTGATCACTTAATGAAATATTCATTTAAAATGTATTCACTGGTTCATGAAAATTTTTACCAAAAAAACGACACGAACAGTGGCAGGCAATAAAAGGTACCACTACCACTTTGATATTTGCAAATTAATTAGATTTTTTCTCCCTGTTTGAGTGCCTTGTTAGAATTAAAATATGCCCGAGCTTCCTAACCATCCTGCCTTTCCTCTTGTTTGCACCAAAGATTAATGCAGGTCTGTGGTGATGAATGTGCTACAACATTTTAATTATAAAAACAACTAGTTTAGCTGGGTTCTCCTTTTTAATGAAAGACGTGAATGTTGTACGGTTAATGAGCATGGCCTGATGCGCTTCAGCTTCCTGTTTGATCACGTCGGAGATATCTTGCCAGTTATTGTACGATCAGTCAGATTAACTATTCCACTGCTGGTCTCTAATGACATGGCCTGCTTTTAGTTTTAGAAGTTTTATTTAAGACATCATAAGCACCTATCTAAATGGAATCACATGTAATTAGTGGAAAAAAAAGTGTGAGGACTTTTTATTTTGTTTCCTTTTGAGCAATGTTACAAGCTATAAATATATTTTCCAACTTAGCACATCCAAGATTGGATATTTAATTTAACAGCAATATAAACCATTTTTATAAATAAATAAATACATACAAACATGCATACATGCATACATACATACATGCATACATACATGCATACATACATGCATACATGCATACATGCATGCATACATGCATACCTGCATACATGCATGCATACATGCATACCTGCATACATGCATGCATACATGCATCCATACATGCATGCATACATGCATCCATACATGCATGCATACATGCATCCATACAGGTACATCCATACAGGTACAAAGTAAATAAATACAGGTACATACATACAGGTACATACATACACACAGGTACATACATGTACATACATACAGGTACATACACACATGTACATACATACATGTACATACATACACACAGGTACATACATGTACATACATACAGGTACATACACACACACATGTACATACATGTACATACATACAGGTACATACATACACACATGTACATAAATGTACATGCACACAGGTACACACATACAAACAGGTACATACATGTACATGCATACATATGGTCCATACATGCACATGCATACCGGTACATGCATACATATGGTACATAATTACATACAGTTACATACATGCATACATACAGGTACCTACCGGTACATACATATATGCTTATACATCCATACATCCATAAATACAGGTAGATACATATTGGTACATGCATGTATACTGGTACATACATAATGATACATACATACATGCATACATACATACATACATACATGCCTACCTACCTACCTACCTACCTACCTACCTACCTACCTACCTACCTACCTACCTACCTACCTACCTACCTACCCATGCATGCATGCATGCATACATACATACATACATACATACATACATACATACATACATACATACATACATACATACATACATACATACATACATACATACATACATACATACATACATACATACATACATACATACATACATACATACATACATACATACATACATACATACATACATACATACATACATACATACATACATACATACATACATACATACATACATACATACATACATACATACATACATACATACATACATACATACATACATACATACATACATACATACATACATACATACATACATACATGCATGCATGCATACATGCATGCATGCATACATACATACATGCATGCATGCATACATGCATGCATACATACATGCATACATACATGCATACATACATGCATACATACATGCATACATACATGCATACATACATGCATACATACATACATACATACATGCATACATACATACATGCATACTGTACATACATGCATACATACATGCATACTGTACATACATACCATACATACATACATTCTGGTACATCCATACAATACATACATACATACATACATACATACATACATACATACATACATACATACATACATACATACATACATACATACATACATACATACATACATACATACATACATACATACATACATACATACATACATACATACATACATACATACATACATACATACATACATACATACATACATACATACATACATACATACATACATACATACATACATACATACATACATACATACATGCATGCATGCATACATGCATGCATGCATACATGCATGCATGCATACATACATACATGCATGCATGCATACATGCATGCATACATACATGCATACATACATGCATACATACATGCATACATACATGCATACATACATGCATACATACATGCATACATACATACATACATACATGCATACATACATACATGCATACTGTACATACATGCATACATACATGCATACTGTACATATATACCATACATACATACATTCTGGTACATCCCTGTATACAATAGATACATACATACATACATACATACATACCATACATACATACATACATACTGGTACATCCCTGTATACAATAGATACATACAATTCATACATTCTGGTACATACATACCAGTATGTATGTACATACCTGTAGTATATACAATAGATACATACAATTCATACATTCTGGTACATACATACCAGTATGTATGTACATACCTGTAGTATATACAATAGATACATACAATTCATACATTCCAGTACATACATACCAGTATGTATGTACGTACCTGAAGTATATACAATAGATACATACAATTCATACATTCCGGTACATACATACCAGTATGTATATGCGTACCTGTAGTACGTACATACCGGTACATATATACCAGTATGTATGTACGTACCTGTAGTACGTACATACCATACATACATACATACATACATACATACATACATACATACATACATACATACATACATACATACATACATACATACATACATACATACATACATACATACATACATACATACATACATACATACATACATACATACATACATACATACATACATACATACATACATACATACATACATACATACATACATACATACATACATACATACATACATACATACATACATACATACATACATACATACATACATACATACATACATACATACATACATACATACATACATACATACATACATACATACATACATACATACATACATACATACATACATACATACATACATACATACATACATACATACATACATACATACATACATACATACATACATACATACATACATACATACATACATACATACATACATACATACATACATACATACATACATACATACATACATACATACATACATACATACATACATACATACATACATACATACATACATACATACATACATACATACATACATACATACATACATACATACATACATACATACATACATACATACATACATACATACATACATACATACATACATACATACATACATACATACATACATACATACATACATACATACATACATACATACATACATACATACATACATACATACATAAAGAGAAGAAAGATATTTAAAATGCAAATCTGCACACAATTTGACCTTTTCTTTTGGCATCCAGTTTTACTTTTCATGTTAGCATTGTTTTGTTCTCTGCTGCCATTTCAAGATCGTACACAGTTAAGAGACAACACATATAAAACCTAAGATTTAATTTATTCATTCATGTAACAATTTATTATTATTATTATTTTTTTATATATATATTTTTTTATTATTATTTTGAAACAATAAAAGCCTCTAAATGATGCCTTGCTGGAACTGTGGGTGGGAGCTGTCCATAGTGCTGATCTCCCATATGAACAAGGCAAAAGGTGGGTAATCATGTTTTTTTTTTTGTCTGTGTTTGAGTGTCTGGTATCATCTTATGTACCAAAGGAAAGATTTTATTTAACTTTTTAAAAGTGATAATTGTGTGCACATCTAAAACAGATTAATGGTTGAAGTTAACTTGATTCTCCTACAAAGTAATATACCATAGCAAAAACAACCAATTTTATAGATAATGAGCCCAAATTTGGTGAGATAATAGCTGAGACCTAGCTGGGGCCTTTCTGGGTGGAGTTTGCATGTTCTCCCCGTGCATGCGTGGGTTTCCTCCGGGTACTCCGGTTTCCTCCGACAGACCAAAAACATGCACGTTAGGCTGATTGGTGACTCTAAATTGACCCTAGATGTGAGTGTGAGAGTGGATGGTTGTTTGGTGTGAGTGAGACAGTCCCTCTTGTAAATGAGTCCCCATGACTCAACGAGGCTAGCCTGTATAAATAAAGGTTGAATGAATGAATGAATGAGACTGATTCCGAGCACATACAGTATTTTGAGCACTGATTGCCCACAATTTGTTTTTAAAAGTTTTCCATTTATTGTTAGAGTCAACTCTGGTTGTCTGATAGCAAAATGTCCTATGAGCTACTGAAATGATTTTCTTTAAACTTTTAGAAAGTAGAACTGATGAAGTTGTAGATATGCTAAACGATATGCTAAAAAAATCTAAGATACAGTACACGCTAAACAATAATGATATTAAAATAATAGTCTATTAAACAGCGGTCCGAACATGAGTTGTTTATAAATGAATAAATGAATTGTTAATATATATTCACTTTACATTCTGTGAAATGGACCAGTTGCCTTTTTTTCTTATTTTGAACCTGGTGGAAGGATTTCAGTAGTACACACCCCTGCTTGTGTCCACATTTTCCACTTTTCACAGGACAGTGGAAATAAATTCCATTTAGCTCGAAATCGCTTTCAAAGTCACCTTTTATCAACTTCCTTTTCCCACTACAGTCACATCTAATCTAATCCTTTTTATAGGTCTAAACTATTCAGACCTGAGTGAAAATGCACCCAAAATTTCACAATTGATTAGTTCACAGTAACCCCACAGTTTTTTTTCCCCCTCCCCATCTCATGGTGGGTTTTGTTCCATTTTACGAGGCTACGAGATTTAAAAGAAAGTGAAAACAAAAGGTGCGGGACAGTTTATGCGTTTGTGTCTGGTTAACTGATGGCAGCAGATAAAATAAACTTAAAAGGCAGTTTGTAAAAGGAAACAGCAGGTGACTGCGGCTGGAAGGTATCCGCCTGTTTAGAGGAACATTTTGCTGAGGCCAAGAGCAGCATGGGAGCGTGTTCCTGCGCTCGCCGTTTTTGAAAATCGCTTGTTTTGATGAAGAATATGAGTGAAGGAAAAAGCTTGAGGTCCACTCATGTTGACGGATGAGCATTTATGCGCTGCAGAGTCTCTCTTGCGCCCACTCGCGCAACAGGGAGGACCATTTACAGTTATGACCAGGCGACACGTGCAGATGTAGTCATGGACTGGGGGGGAATGATCCATCAGGGGAAGCTGTCGGAGCGTGCATCAGGCAAGCAAAATGACAAAGGCATCTCAGACAGATGAATCAGGCTGGTTGCTGTGAAAGGAGCGTGAAAGAGATGTTCACATTCATCCATCCACACTCGTCAGCAGCAGCCAGCAGGGCCACCCGGCTCTACCACAACCTGATGTCTGATGTGTTCACACACACACACACACACTGATGGCAGTCAGTCACACATCCACGCACTTTGTTAGATCTATAAAGAGCCACACAGAAGTTTTCTCTCCACAGACAGCCATCATGGGAGAAAGGGAGTTAGCCACATCTTGTTGACATTTTCATAGGCACTACGAGTAATTTATGTAAGGTTAGCTTGCTACCAGTGCGCCAGCCCAGAACACAGTAAAAGCAAACAGAGGGAGAAAGAACAAATTGCTTCTTTTTTTTTTTATTGCTTGGACGAGAAGTGCTCTTTTTGCTCTATTAGGACAAAGTGCAAACAGTGCTACAAAGCAAGGGGTGTGAGCCAAAGATGTGTTACTCAGACTTACAAAAATATCAGAGGATACAAATGACCTGTTCATATGACACAAAACCTCTTTGATTGTCTTTTTTTTTTAAATAAAAACCAATGTGAACAGTTGAAGTGGTAACATGGCAAAATGCAACTTGCACATTTTTGTGTACTGGTATTTGTTATTGAGTAAACATCGTGAAGTGCTTCTCACCATGGAGCTTTGATTGTGAGAATATCAAGTGGATTTGAATCAGCTTATTTATAGTTTGCAAGACACAATAAAAGGTCTCTCCAGGGCATCATATTATGAAAAAAAGGTCCAAATTATGTTTAATCTTTTCCAAATATGTGATACATCCACATATGAGATCCCAGTTAAGACTTTTTCCGTTTTCAGACCTTTTCAGTAAGTTCTAGAATTGCGCCGCTCGGAGTGGCTGCATGGTGTAGTAGCTCCGTTACATTCATTCTGAGATTTTGCTTTTGGAAGCTTTAATTCCTCTTTTTTCCTGGATGTAAATTATTTTTTTTTTTTGGGATGATTGTTTCCTCTTGTATCGAATGCTGTGCAGCTGGAAGAATTTTTACTGAAACCTTTTTACCTTTGGACATTTGTTATAATGCGTAATCATGACAACAAGGTGGTTTTCTACAACCAGGAGCAGCTGAATAACATCTCAGAAGCTCATAGTATCTCAACTACAGCCTCAAATCTCGAGTTGAAAAGGAGGTGCCGTGGATGCATTCCAGTCTCCCTGCCAGCTGTGTTCAAGTGCCTGACCACTGAGAGCCTGGAACTAGCAGGAAACGTGGCTTGTGACAGCAGAAGGACATGATCACCCCCTGGCTCTCTGTCTGCAGTGACGAGGATCTCAGCAGGCTGCTGGAAGGAGTGGCCATCACTTTGTGAAGAGTCCAGCCTGGCATTCGGGCAGTCCTGCAGCCCAGAGGAACCAAGAGGCCAGCCGAGTCTGGGTGAACGGATCGAACAGCATCTGCAGCCAGTTTCTTCGGATCCGCTAAGGGACATACCTTTACAAGAGATCCTACCTGCCTACAGCCATCAGTACCATCACATCTCTTAATGAAATGAGGATAAGGAGTTACGAGTTACAACAACATTTAATTTCCCTTTGGAATTAATAAAATATATTTGAATTTGAATTTGAATACTGTACATTTAAATACTGCCAATGAGGAAATACATATATATTTAGGAAAGCCATCAGATTGCAACAAATATTCTTTTGGCGAGCTTGACAACATTATATAACATTGTGATATTAAAGAAATACCGGTCTTGTACTAATGAATACCTGTTGTGGCCTATCTGCCTCACTTTGGGAAAATGCATTACTAATTTCAGTAATATTGCTTAGGTAGAAGGAGGCAGTCATGGTAACAGGTTTCTCATGGGAGAGTTGGTTTCCTTCAACAGACCAATAGCATTCATGTTAGGCTGATAAGTAACTCGAAATTGTCCGTAGGGGAGAGTGAGAGAGTGAATGGTTGTTTGTCTTGTTTGTCTCTATGTGTCCCTGTGATGGACTGGAGACATGTCCAGGGTGTGCTATGTATCTCGCAAAGTGATAGCTGGGTATGGGCACCAGTGATGCCCGCAACCCAAAATGAAAGAAGCAGGTAAAGAAGATGGATGGATGGATGGAGTTAAACTACTTACCCTAATCAAAAGTAACATCAAGGTTCCTTACATTGTCAGGTCCTCTGGACAGTTTCTTTTTTGTTGAGGCGTTTTTGTCTTTTATTCAAAGGACTTGATCAGTCCGAGGAGCTACAAAAAATTAGTCCCACAGTCAGCACCATCACATAGTGGGCCTGAGTTTGTTGCAGCTCCTATGACTGATTAAGTCCTTTGGATGAAGGATGAAACATCGAAAAGTAAGAAAGATTTTTAATATA
>JBBPBX010012447.1:9067-36881 GCA_038048925.1 Garcialebias charrua
TTTCCCCTCCCTTGCTCTGGTCGAAGGTGGCTGCTTTTGCCTTTCCTCCCCCGTCTCCCTTCTTCCTGCTCTGCTCTCTGTGTGTCTGAAGTGCCTGGTGTATGCATCTCCCAAACGTAAATTAAGATTATGGATCTGGTATCATGGACAATCAACTCTATTGACAAGATTGTTTTAACAAAACGACAAGGTCCTGCGGAACCGGCGTGTCCAGCTGAGACGCACATTGCAGGATACGTCATGGACTCGTGGGGAGTGTGGCAGGGGATGTGTCTCACAGTCTTGTCTCAGGAGGATGTTGAAGACGTTTACATAATTGGATTTATGATAGCAGGGACTCTGCTTTTTGGCATCGGTGGGACTCTGTTCTATCGACAATTGAAAAAGACATTGGCAGCAGTTTCGGCCATGACAAAGCTTCCGAGACAGTATGAAGGTTTGATCCATGCCGTAACCTAGCAAAATCAGCTGATTTACGAGCTAAACCGTAAGTTGGAGGCGATTCATAAGAATCGTAGGCCACCTGCGGCTTATGGGACTCGTCAACGTGGTGGGCTCGACCTTGAAGGAGACTCATAGCATGGACCAGTGGAACGGATTCCTACAATTAGGCCATTTTGGAAACAGATCATCCAGATGGACTCAAGGCTGAAGAAAAAAATCTGTCTGCCTGAAGAAAATCAACAATCAAGCTTATCTGAATCTGACTCCCTGCCGGCCTTGGAAATGTGCCGACTATCAAATTTTTCCTGGGTCATGAGTAACCAAGGACAATAAGCTTCATCTATCGCACCCCCCCCCCCCGAGAACTTTCTGTGCAAGCTTATCAGAACTGCTGGCTGAACAACATCATCAGAACTGTGGCCGACCTGAAAAAACGCTCATGGACAAATCTCAACACCTCAAACTCAAATGCATATGTAATCTGTTTTTGATTGTGCTTGCTGGTAGACTTTTTTGATGTCTCAAATCATGTCCTGAAAGAAAAGATGTGAAATATATTTTTTGTAATACCACTATCTACCCTCATGGCTCTCCTCCTTTTCATATCTAAGATTAATATTAAATGGTTTTAAGAATCTTTTGGAATCCTGGCAAAAACCATTGCAGATATGTTCTTGTTTTTGATTTTGTACATCTACCTTGTGGTGTTTTGCTAGTTTTGATACTTTGCATTTCACTTTCTATTTCTCTCCTATGTTTTTTTTTTCTTTTTTCTGTTGTTTGTTGTTTAAGGAAATTCTACCATTGCTCATCATTCTTTAGTTTGTAGCAGGTCGCTTTTGTAAATGAGCCCTCGAGGCTCAATGAGATTTACCTGATTAAATAAAGGTTGAATGAAAATGAATGAATGAATTATTCTGAAAAAGGATAAGAAGGCCTATCGAGTCTGTCTGGCATCTTCCCTCACCATCTGATCCAACTGACTACCAGGTGGTGATCAGTTGACAGCTCAGCTCCTCTCATCCAAAACAAAAGGCTGCAAATCAGATGACATGACTACAAAGTCAATCATCGAGCTATGACCTAGGGCAGAGGTTTCCATAACGTCGATCGCGATCTACCGGTCGATCGCGGAGGCATTACTTTTTTTTAATCTATTTAAAGTTTTTATTTTGTTTTACGAACATGTAACAAAACCAACAAACAAAAGCAAAGAACAAAAACAAAAACAAAACCAGTGAGGTAGTATAAACCTTGATGGTTGTAAGGTTGCACTCTCATTCATCACACATTGTCCTGGTTCCCACCCAATTAGATACAGGCTGGACATCTGATTAAATCCCGTTTAACTTGACCAGTCCTGGTATTGCCCAGGTTCAGTTCAGAATTTGGTACCCCTAAATTTAATATGTTTATGTGTAAATGCGAATGCGACCTAGATGTTATTTCAAGTTATCACTGTTGCAATGCAGTAGAAACATAGGCACTAAAACTGTCCCATTCTTCTGTTACAGCCTCAGAGTAGTTATTCAGTCTTCCAAGCATTTTCTCACAGGCTGCATTTTCAGTCATTCTTTCTCTCCATGTTTTGAAAGCTGGAGTCTGTGGTCTCTTCCATAGAGTCAAAATGAGACGGGCACAGGTAATAAATCCGGTGTTCAGAACTCTGAAAGCTGCTTTATGGACATTTGGGACCACATCTCTGTCCCCCAACAGGCACAATCTTGGTGAAATAGGTAGTTTACACATTAACCATCCCTCCATGTATTTTATAACACTATTCCATATTGGAAAGATCAGCGGGCATTCCCATAAGGCATGCAGCAATGTACCTCTTGCTCTTTGGCATTTCCAGCATAAGTCATCTTTGCTAATACCCATCTTATGCAGTCTTAATGGTGTAAGATAATATCTGTTCAAAATTTTATATTGAGTAAATTTCCCTTTGGCCTCTCTTACATAACGCCCGCTTTTGGAGATAATAGAGTCCCATGTTTTATCCTCAAAAGTGCAGCCCAAATCTTTTTCCCATACCAATTTAAGACTTTTACTTGTATTGTTTTTAACCCAAGGACATACGTTATACCATTTGGATGCTTTACCAAGTAAAGGTGGAAGTTGTAAAAAACTCTCAACCGAATTTTTCTCCAGGTGAAATTTTGTTTTGTCCTTCAAACAGTCTCTAATTTGTAAATATTTCCAAAAGTGGCCTTGTCCCTCTAATTTAAACGTTTCTTTCAGGTCATTATATGACATAAATGTGCCCTCCACAAATAAATCACCAATTATCCGTACACCTTTCTTTAACCAATGGGACCAATAAATTGACTGCTTGCCGATTTTGATCTTAGGGTTGTGCCACAGGGAAGCATACCTCTGGGTATATGGAGAGAGTGCAAATTTTTTGTGGACTGTTTGCCACACCGTTTTTGAGAATTTTAATATGGGGTTATCTATTTTATTCTGTTTATTATCTATCTTTTGAGTCAATACCTCGATAGGGGTGAGCGGAGAGGAAAGTTCCCTCTCTATCAAAACCCAGTCTAAATCTGATTTAGTTTCTGGCCAATGTTTACCCAACTTGGACATTTCAAATGAAATGCTATAATGTTCTATGTTGGTAAAGCCAGCCCCCCCTCTTTTTCGGGTTGACATAGTTTGCCAATATTGATTCTAGGTTTACCACCGTCCCACAGAAAATGTTTAATCATATTTTTATATTTTAGAAGAATTGGAGCTGGGATACAGATCGGTATCATTCCAATATAATAATTTATCATAGGAGCTATGACCATCTTTATTGTACTTATCTTACCTCCTAATGTTAAATGTAACTTGCTCCAGTTATCCAATTTTGATTTAATTCTAGTAAGCAGTTTTTCTATATTTTCTACCATGATTTTATTAATATCTGGATTAAGTGTTATCCCCAAATATTTCATGTCTTTTTGTACCCACTTGAAATTGAAAGTAGATAATAAGTTTGCAGTGCAGGCTTTTGATACAGGCATTGCCTCTGATTTATGCCAATTGATTTTATAACCTGATAATTTAGAAAAGTCATCTATCACCTCTAACAGTGTTTTAATGGAATTAGCAGGTTCTTGACATAATATCAAAATATCATCAGCATACATAAATAATTTGTGTTCTCTCCCCCCTCCGCTCACCCCAACGATTCCAGCCTCTTCCCTGATTTTAATAACCAATGGCTCTAGGAAAATAGTGAACAAAAGTGGACTAAGGCTGCAGCCCTGCCGAGTGGATCTGGAGATACGAAAATATTTGGACAATATTCCGTTAGTAAAAACAGCGGCTTTTGGGCCCGAATACAAAGTGCTGACCCACCTACAAAAATTTTCACCCAGTCCAAACTTCGACAGAGCAGTAAACACAAATCTCCACTCCACCCTATCGAAGGCCTTTTGGGCATCAAGTGATATTGCCACTACAGGGTTTTTGTTGTCCTTATTTCCCCATAAAAGATGCAAAAGTATTCGCATATTATCAGCTGAGGAACGATGCTTAATAAAGCCCACCTGGTCTTTGTGAATAATCTGTGGTAACACAGTCTCTAATCTCGTGGCTATAATTTTTGACAGTATTTTGCAATCAACATTTATCAAACTTATGGGACGGTAATTGACTGGGTCTGTAAGATCTTTATCCCCCTTTGGTATAAGAGTAATTATAGCCTGATTGAAACTTTCAGGAAGTGAGCCACATTCAAACGCTTCTCTATAAACATCAGTTAAAATTGGTGCAAGTATATCTACAAATTTATGATAGTATTCGACTGTAATGCCATCTACTCCAGGTGATTTCATTTTCTTCATTCCAGCAATTGCTTTTCTTACTTCGGCCTCATCTATGGGTGCTTCCAATCTATTTTTCCCATCCTGGGTGATCTTGGGTGTCTTTATTTTGTCAAAAAAGGATTCCAATTCTTCTGCAGTCACTACATTTTCAGATGTATAAAGATCTTCGTAAAATCTTTGGAAAATTTTATTAATATGAGAGGATGTTGTTATCAATTTGTCATTTTCTTTAATTGCTGTGATCACGTTTTGATTCTCTAACCGCTTCAGTTGTCTGGCCAATACCGTCCTGTTTTTTCTCCGTTTTCATAGAAATTGGTTTTGAGCCTAAACAATGCATATTCAGCTTTCTTATTATAAATTTCATGAAGGTTAAATTTCATTTTGCATATTCTATTAAATTTGTTTTCATCGTAGTTTTCTGCCAGTTGTTTTTCCAGTTCATTTATCTGTTTTTCCAGTGTTTTGACTTTTTCTTTCCCCTCTTTTACTTTCTTAGAGCTGTATCCCAAGCATTTCCCCCTAACATAGGCCTTATGAGCATCCCATACTGTTGCCAATTTATCTGTTGACCCAATATTCACGTCAAAGAAGTAGTTTAAGTCGTCTTTTAATGTTGTTACAAATTGTTCATCCTGCAATATACTGGAGTTTAATCTCCATCTGCCCGACCTGTTATTTTCACCTTGCAAATGTATCTGTAACTTCACTGGGGCATGGTCTGTTAGGGCAATCACACCTATTTCACACTCCGCTACCAAGTCAACACTGGTACTCGAAATCAGAAAATAATCGATGCGGGAATAACTTTTGTGGGCATGTGAATAAAATGTATATTCCCGCTCTACAGGGTGTGTCAGTCTCCAGATGTCCACCAACCCAATCTCTTCTTTAAAGAGGGCTGTCGCGGGTTTACCTCCACTACTAAAACTGGCACTCGTTACACTTTTATCAATAAAGATATCTGAGACTTCGTTCATATCTCCTCCCATTATAATGTGGCCTTCAAGATTGCTTATTATGTTTAGAATGGAGTGAAAAAAAGGTGGCTCCTCCCTGTTCGGGGCATATATATTGCAGAGGATAACTTTCACGTCATTTAAAAGTGCTTGTATGCATAGTATACGTCCCTCTGTATCTTTAAACTCTTGCAAAAACACAAAATTAAGATTTTTGTTTATAAGAATCATAACCCCTCTGCTTTTCCTGGACACAGAGTTGTGAAACACTTTACCAACCCACCCTCTTTTGAATTTTAAAGCTTCTATTTCATTTTCAAAATGTGTTTCTTGTATGAACGCTATATCCGTGATATGAGATTTCAAATAGCTAAGAACCTTTTTTCTTTTGATTGGTGTACCACAGCCGTTAATGTTCCATGTTACAATATTTGTATTTAATTTACCCATTATTCTCCAGTAAAAACAATATCATACCTGAGTCTTGGATTCCACTACTTAGCATATATAAGTAAGTTGGTGCATACATAACATAAATTCTTACCTCACTGTTTTTAAAACACTGGAACAAAAAATAAAAATAGAAAATGGACAAATAAAACACTGCTCCAAAAAAGAACATCGCATTGAAGCCTCCCTGATGAAAAAGTCAAGTCTTATCTGGTCCGTGTGGGTTCTGGAGACGACCTCTCTGCTGCTCCCGTCGTCTTGATCCTGACCACGCCGCAGTATCCGTCCATGCCCCGTCAGATGTCATGTTTCCTCCACTCTCCTACTCGTTGATATCAGCCGATGTTCCCTCGTCATCTCCTGCGATCTGTCTTCCCGTTGTGGATCCGTCATCTTCTGCGCTCTCAATGTGCTCTCGTACAAAACTTTCTGCCTCCTTTGCATCCGTAAAGCTGAGCCACTTTCCTCTCCATGTAAACCTGAGTATGGCCGGGTGCGCCAGCGTGTGCTTCACCTGCTGCTGCCATAACCGTTTCATCACTGTGGAAAACATTTTGCGCTACGCTGAGCGCTCCTTGGTCATGTCCTCAAACAATGACAGACGACAGCCATCCCATAGTATCCCCTTCTTTTTCTTAGCAGCAGCCAGGACTTTCTCTCGGGCAGTATATTTGAGAAATCTCACCAGTATGATGCGCAGAGGCTGATTGGGATTCGGGCGAGGGCCTAGGCTTCTGTGGCAGCGCTCGATCTCATAGTCACCTCCGTTCAACTCCAGACCATCACAAAGTATTTTCTGCACGTAGTTAGCCAGTGGCATACCAGCCTCATTCCCCTCTTTCAGACCATACCATACCATACCATACCATTTTATTTATAAAGCACTTTAAACAGGAACAAGTCCACACCAAAGTGCTGGACAAACAAACACGCAACAGGCAACACAGACAATGAAGTACAACACGAAAAACATAAAAACATTGCAGATCATAAATCAAACGATCCAATACAAACCAGCCTAATGTTTTTACGACGAGCTCTGTTTTCCTGGTCATCAACTCTCTCATAAAGTTGTTCAACTGTTTTGGTTAGCTTCACGTTGTTTCTTGCTAGGTTAGCTACAGTGTCTTCCACATCGGAAATGCGTCTCTCAGCTTCGGTTAGCCTTGTTTTAATCGCACTCACGGAGTTCTTGAGTTCTGTTGTGTCCGATTTAATCAGAGTCACATCAATTGCGACTCCATTTAACGTCGCTCCCACCTTGGCAATCTCCGCAAACAGACCATTTATGTCCGTTACTTGGCTGTCTTCTTGGCTAGCAGAGTTAGCTGAGTTAGCTCCTTTGGTAGCAACCGCTAGCAGGCGCGTCTGTACACTTCGTTTTCTTTCACTGGCCGACGTCATATTTTGATCAAGTTGCTCAAATGTAGTGAGCATGCACCCAAGCTTCAAGTAGGATGTTGGTAGGAGAAGTTTCAAAGTTATTTGTTTAAAATAATGTTGACGGGGTTAGGAGCTCATCTACAGCGCGGCCATTCCCTTGCACCTCACCACGTGACTCCCGGAGGCATTACTGATCAATCGCAGCGTGACATTATTTATTTTATTTTTTCTGCAGCATGACATTAAAAAATTGTCAGCCTATCAAACATCCCGTCACTTGATTGACATACACGGCAGCCAATCACATGACGAGCTTTAGGTCATCGCTCATGCGTAAAAACAACGGCGCGAAGGCGAAACGCAGCAAAACATACAAGCGAAAACAATCATATTTTGGACTGTTCATGGAAAATACGACATCGACTTCCCACCGAAAAGCCAGCTGAGAAAGAGAAAGGTGGAGGAACTAAAATCCCAGTTGACCGGAGCAGTCATTTTTCACTCACCCAACTTCCGGGTGCTCACCGAAGCATTGTCCCGGGTAAGTGACGCTGTGATGTTTCTCTGCACGCTTAAGAAACATTCTGGTTGGGAGTTGATGTCGCTTTATTATTCAAATCATACGAGACACTTTTCATACAGCATAACCTTGACTTCTCTGCACTTTTCCCTGTCCCGTAGCGCGCGCGTTTGTGTCACACTCTTTCGCGGTGCGTACAGGTACAGTCTGAATTTGAATTTCAGCAGAGCAAGGGGGGCAGAGCCATATATGGCTCTGAGGGGGAGGGATCAGAATGCTTTGCCTGTTGAAAATATTTCTAAGTTCTGCGCTCTACAGAAAGTTACACATAGCACCTTTAAAGTAAAAAATATCTAATTATTTTTTTTTATTTATTAAAGTAAAAGACCAGATTCTTATAAAGAAGGGGAGTGGGGATCAGTTTCTACCATCTTTCTTAAAATAAGTACCGGTAAATAAAAAGTATATATTGCTGTCACCCCCACCGGGCACCTCATGTGGTCCCAGCGGGCGGCCAGGTTCCCGCGGGCACCACGTTGGTGACCCCTGATTTATTATATGTGTTGTGCAATATTGGCTTATTCAGTTATGCAAGGTACATCAACATACATTGTACATAAAAATAATCCTTAATACATTTGAAGATAATTATATGTTTTGCATTTTTGTATTGGGTAGATCATTTTGAATTGGTTGTTTTATAAGTAGCTTGCATGCTGAAAAAGTGTGAGCACCCCTGACCTAGGGTGTCCTGGTGCCAAGTATGTTTATGGGCACTCTTGTGTTTGAACATGGTGTTTGTGATGGACAAACTATGACTAGCACAGAAGTCCAACAACAGAACACCGCTTGAGTTCAGATCAGAGATGCCGTTCCTCCCAGTCATGCCCCTCTAAGTCACACTGTCATTACCTACGTGGGCATTGAAGTCCCCCAGCATAATAACGAAATACCCAGCTGGCGCACCTTCCAATACCCCCACCAAGGACGCCAAGGAGGCTGGATACTCTGAACATGCCGTTTGGCACGTAGGCACAAACAACAGTTAAAAAAAAGGACAAAGGAAAATGTTCCAGTATTACTTATTTGTGAGTGTCAAAAGTATGTGAACCTTTGCTTTCATTATCTGGTGTGACCCCCCTGTGTAGCAATAACTGCAACTACATGTTTCTGGTAACTGTTGATCAGTCCTGCACACCATGAGGAATTTTAGCCCATTCCTCCATACAGAACAGCTTCAACTCTGGGATACTGGTGATCTCACATTAACTGCTCTCACTTACACTTACTTACACTTACACAAAATTTTGATTGGATTAAGGTTAGTATTTTGACCTGGTCATTCAAAACATGAACTTTATTCTTGTTTAACCATTCTCCCAAAAGAAACTGTTCAGATTACCTTATTTAACTTTTTTGTATTTATCTACCTGGACGATTGAGCTTACAAATTTTTTTTTTCATTCTTTAGTAGAACCATTAGTGTGCTTGGTGCATTTGTCTTGCTGCATGACCCACCTTCGCTTGAGATTCAGTTCATGGATTGATGTTCTGACGTTTTCCTTTAGAATTAGTTGATATATGTCAGACTTCATTGTTTCATAAATTATGGCAGGCTGTCCTAGCCCTGATGCAGCAAAAAAGGCCCAAACCATGATACTACTACCACCATGTGTCAAGGAATGGATGGTTCTTATGCAGGAATAGAGTGTTTTCTTTTCTCCACCATTTTGAGATCATGTCTCAAACTTCAGCTTCTCTCCATTGACTCCCTGTAGAATACAGATTTGAGTTTTCAATTAACATACAAAGCTCTCAACAACCAAGCTAGATTATTAAAATAATTTTATACGGCATTAATGGGGGGAAAAAACAATGAATTATAAAATGTTTGTTGAATGAATGAACAGCTGTTTTATGGCAAACTCTTAAGAAAGCAGCACTTCCACAGTTAAAGAAAAAAGTCATGATCACTCATAAGACAGATAAAATACTTTGTATATGTAACCTTTTCCCCAAAACCATATAGTAGATAATATACTACCTGGGCAATAAAGTTTACTTTGTCAATAGTTTTTTTTTTTTTTTTGGTGGGGCAAAGTTTCATTCTGGAAAATGGATTAAATAAAAATCAGAGGCTTAAATCAAGATCTTTTTATTGTTTATTTTCCCATTTATTGGTAGCAGTGGAACTTAGACATCAAATTTACACAGGCATCCAAAGCGAACCTTGTAGTCAAAGCAGCGCCCATGTTTCTGGTCCCGATTGCAGCAAATGAAGCCTGTTTTGGTGTTGTAGCTGAAAGATAATGGAGGAAAGTGAGATTGTATGTAATTTTATGTTATTGTTCTTGAATGGGTTCCCTATAAGTTTGGTTAAGTTGTAAATTTCATAAATAGTCTATGTACACTGTAAATGCAAACATGGTATTTAATTAAAAATAGTAAATTGACTTAAATCAGTTTTCATCAAATAGTGATTAAGACTCACTTTTAGTAAGTTACTTGTAATTTGTGGTCAAAAAATCTCAGTAGCTCAGTTAACTTGAGCTTGTTTCATTTAGAAAAAGTAAGTTTTTGATAAGTGTGAACAAATCCCGTATCATATCGCGGTAAGAAGACATCTCGATCTCGCGCATGCTCAGAATAGAACCACACACGCACACTGCGCATGCCTCATTTTTGAGCGCGTTTCACTCTTCTCTTGGGAAATATCTTAACAAATACCAGTAAGTATGTTTTTTTTATCATAATGTATGAAGTTGGTATTAAAATGTTTTTTAACAGGCGATGTTGGTGTGCATTTCTCACAGAAATATGGGTATTGTCTCAGCTCGTGTAGCTAACGGTAGAGCTAGCCAACTAATGATATTTAACATAAACCTAGCTAGTGGCAATATTCCACAATATAATTTTAAATTTTCGTTTGAGGCAATTGTGCTCGCGCGTGCCGTGGTGGAGTTAAGTTAAGAGTCGCAGGGAAAAGAAAGGCGGGTGCACGCGGGGTGTCTTCCCCCAGTTGCTTCTTAGCAGCTAAGCTAAGAGGATACACGAGTGAGTCGCACAGACTGCAAACACTTAAAAAAATAATAGCAACCTGAACCAAACGTTTGGTTCTGCTGCCCCTTGGCTTGTTGATCACAGATCAGACAGGCCACCAGAAAACCTCCCATTAATCAGTCTGCTCAACAACTACTAGCTAGCTTCTGTTAGCTGTGCAAAGGGTCCCTGTGAAACGGTGAGCATCTTCTTCTTTCGGCTTTTCCCTTTTCAGGGGTCTCCACAGCGAGTCATCCTCCTCCACCTCACTCTGTCCTCTGCATCCCAGCCTGTCTCTCTCATGTCCTCACTCCAACTACCTTCATGTCCTCTCTAACTGCATCCATATATCTCCTCTTTGGCCTCCCTCTTTGTCTTTTTCCTGGCAGCTGCATTTGTACTCGGACCCACACAAATATCTGAGCTTGACATGTAATGAATAAGTGATTATTCTCATGTGTAATGTAATTCGAACTGTAAAACTAAAATAGTTTTTTTCTTAATTTTCTAATTTATAACCACAAGTCTGGTTAATGTTATTACAGGAAATCCCTGTTTGGAAAAGCATCTTCAAGCTTGAAGAATGGCAGGCACAATTCCCTTTATTGGTGACGCTTCATGTGAGTAAAATCCATCACCATTAAATGACTTATTCATTTATCTATTCATCTTAAACATCAGAATGAACGTGTCTTATAAGGCCGTCTCACACTTGAACGTTTGACAACTCATGCCAACTTGTGAAAATTTAGGAGAGTGCAGCTATGTACTGTATACTCTTAAGATTTTTATTCCTGTTAATGTGACAAGACATTTCCATTTATTAACAGATGAAAGCATTGATGAAACATATGGTGTGAATGTGCAGTTTGAATCTGATGAAGAGGTAAAGTTTTTTTTTTCATGATGTTATATTCCTTTTTGTTCTCAGCTTTCTGCACAACGAACTGACCCTCACTGAAAATAAGATTCACCTGACTTTGAATTTCACTGATGAAAGTTATTGTAAATTTTGTCCTCAGAAGCTTTGGAACATCCAGATGTTTGTGCTCAAAATAAATTATAAAAGTAATAATTTTTCTGGTTTGCAGGAAGGAGATGAAGACCAGTTTGGAGAAGTACGAGATGAACACTCAGATGAATACGGTGAAGGAGATATATTATTATTAATAATAATAATTAATATTTTGAAATTGTTTGTGTTTTTTCACACGCACAGTTCAGTATTGTACCATGCTGGCGAGTGCTCAGAGTGAAGCAGAAAAGGAACGTATCATAGGGAAAATGGAGTCGGATCAGGAGCTGTCAAAGATCCTCTACCAGCTTCAGGAGACCGAGAAGGAGGACATAATTTGGGTAAGACTTCCTGTTTGTGAAGTTATGCCATAAAACCATTTGTCTGTGTGGACCGTCACAGCTCGGTTTTGTTTTCTAGGAAGAGCGATCTCGCAGGGAGAGGATGAGGAATTCTCGTGTTGATGACTTGGAAGCAATGGACATTGGCCATGGAGAGGTAAATACCGTCACATTTACATACATACCGGTACATACATACTTGCATACATACATGTACATGTACACGTACATATATACATGCATACATACATACATACATACATACGTACATACATGTACATACCGGTACATGTTCATACATGTACAGGTAGTCCCCGACTTACGAGCGCTCTAACTTACGAGGTTCCGGACTTACGAGCTGGCGAATTTTTGGAAAAAACGCAAAAAATACTGAGTTTTTCTGTGTTTTTTCACCACAGTTCGTTAGCTAAACATGTGGACACACGTTTCCGATCATTTTTATGCACTCATAAGCAGTTTTTCGATGAAAAACGAGTGTTCGTAGTCGCGCTAGCAAAACCGTTCCAACTTACGAGCGAAATTCCGGACTTACGAGACACGTGGCGGCCGTTCCAATTCACGAGATTTTTGTGTTACGAGCGCCTCGTTGTAACGGAACTCGCTCGTAAGTCGGGGACTACCTGTACATACCGGTACGTGTGCATGCATGTACATACCGGTACGTGTGCATGCATGTACATACCGGTACGTGTGCATGCATGTACATACCGGTACGTGTGCATGCATGTACATACCGGTACGTGTGCATGCATGTACATACCGGTACGTGTACACGCATGTACATACCGGTACGTGTACACGCATGTACATACCGGTACTGTACACACATGTACATACCGGTACGTGTACACGCATGTACATACCGGTACGTGTACACGCATGTACATACCGGTACGTGTACACGCATGTACATACCGGTACGTGTACACGCATGTACATACCGGTACGTGTACATGCATGTACATACCGGTACGTGTACATGCATGTACATACCGGTACGTGTACATGCATGTGCGTGTACATACCGGTACGTGTACATGCATGTGCGTGTACATACCGGTACGTGTACATGCATGTGCGTGTACATACCGGTACGTGTACATGCATGTGCGTGTACATACCGGTACGTGTACATGCATGTGCGTGTACATACCGGTACGTGTACATGCATGTGCGTGTACATACCGGTACGTGTACATGCATGTGCGTGTACATACCGGTACGTGTACATGCATGTGCGTGTACATACCGGTACGTGTACATGCATGTGCGTGTACATACCGGTACGTGTACATGCATGTGCGTGTACATACCGGTACGTGTACATGCATGTGCGTGTACATACCGGTACGTGTACATGCATGTGCGTGTACATACCGGTACGTGTACATGCATGTGCGTGTACATACCGGTACGTGTACATGCATGTGCGTGTACATACCGGTACGTGTACATGCATGTGCGTGTACATACCGGTACTAGTGCATTAACAGAATACCCGAGTTTTCGACAGATCGAGTGCTTTGACTTCTATCGAGGCTTTTTTGTCCACCTCGAGTACCCGTAGTGACGTCATCACGTCACATTTCACAGCGCGCGAGGTAGCTTTTAGCTTTTAGTAGACGCCACAAAATGGATTCCTTTGTGCGCACGGATGTAAATGGAGCAGGCAGTCTTGTCAAAAAGGTAAAACAGTTTTTAATTTATAAAATGCGCTATTTCCTGTTGATTTTCTGTTCTCTGACCACCGTAGATTGTGACTGGCAGCAGGTGGCGGTGTTGCATTGCAGGCCACATATATAACACGGCAGCTTCCTCTCTCGTTTCACAAACAAAAGCAACATATTAATCTCTCTAGACCTATTAAAAAAACCTATAAACACATTAATCTCTAAAAGTAAACCTAAATTGCACAGCACTTCAGGCTGTGGTGCGGTGTTGCCCCATTTGTTTTTCAGTTTCGGTTTCAGCGCCGCACGGTATACTTTCACTTTTAATATTAATAATAATAACTATACCATACCATACCATACCAGCTTTATTTATAGAGCACTTTAAACACCTACAGGACCAAAGTGCTGTACACACAACAAAACAATCACAATCAGGTAATAAAATAATTAAAATAAATAAAAGTCACATAATAAAAGTTGAGGAAACATACACTCAGATAAAACAAGCGACTAAAATTATTAAAAGTCAACATCGCAGATGGTGTCATAGGCCAGGGAGAAGAGATGGGTTTTAAGAAGAGATTTAAAAACAGACAGGGAAGAGGCCTGTCTGATGTTCAAGGGAAGGTTGTTCCACAGTTTAGGAGCTGCCACAGCAAAAGCACGGTCTCCTCTGAGCTTGCGTTTTGTCTTTGGGACACTCAGGAGCAGCTGATCACATGACCTGAGGGATCGAGAGGGTGCGTATGGCTGCAGCAACTCGGACAGATAGGGCGGGGCAAGACCATTTTGCGCTTTAAAAGCAAATAAAAGAACTTTAAAATGAATCCTGTAATGTATGGGCAGCCAGTGCAGGGAGGAACTAATAGTTTTGTTTTTCCTGTGACTTATCTGCAGTATGATAAATGATAGGAGCATACAGGGCTGGACTGGGACAAAAAATCGGCCCGGGCATTTTGAGCAGAGTGGCCCACCATGTATTGATGGAAAGAGAATGACGCTCGTGAATGGAAACAAATTTCTTGTGACAGTGCTTGCAAACTGTAATGAAAAGATACTTTTTTATTTAAGTCAGTAATTCTATGATGACCCATGTTATCATGGCACCCTGTCAGAATGATTATAGTCAGAGCAAGATGTGCTAACAGCAATCACTCTTAGATATTGCTTGTATTTATGTCTGTTTTCCCTTGACCCAACAAGGTGCTTAGAATAAAATCATAGTTTATTAAGATGACATAATGGTGTTTGTTAAACAGTATTTATAGGAAACCATACCATACCATGCCTCAAAAAAGGAGGAACCATCACGTAAGACAGAAGTAGGCATATCTGTTGCTTTCCAACACTGACGGAGGTAAAAGAAGTGGATGTTTGAAAAGGTGAAACCAGCAATTACATTGGAATATTTCCTATTCATTGGCAAACAATAGACACAAGCCCACCCCCCAACTTATCACCCCCCCTGTTTAACACCTATCAACCCCCACACAAGCACCCTCAAGGCATTCCCTCCTTGTAAGAAAACCCCCCACAAGCCTGATCATTATCTCAACTGAGCTATTTGTAAAAGCTCTGGTAAAAATAGGATTTTTTTTAAATCCTGGGAGTGCTGCTGTTTAATCATCATGCCTTATCTTAGTTACAAACTCAAGGTTCAGGAATTAGCAATAGCCCATGAGAACATTTTACCAAAAAGTATTTTAAATTAGGTCTGCAATTAACAATTATTATAATTTATTAGTCGTTTGATTATTGTTTGCAAAAACATTTAATTTTGACCTCTTCATTTCAAAATAAAAAAAATTGGACTGACAGAGCAAATTGCACAAAAACAGGTTGCTGTTTGAAAATTCTGTTACCATAATATTAATTTGTAATGACTAAGTAAGTAAATATTTGTCTTAGCCTCAGTAAAAAAAGGAATTAACATAAAAATATACAAAAATGTGTGCTATATCCTTGAAAGTCTCTTCATGTTCACTTTGCAAATGTCAATGCTAGAAACCTTTAGTTTATTTTAGTTATACTTTTTATACTCTTTTTTTATACTAGTATGCAAAAACTCAGGACAGTATTATGTTCATTAAATGTTTAATGTTTTAGTTTTAGAGTTGGTGTAAATTTTCATACTCTTATACCACTATGCAAAAAACTCAGGACAGTGTTAGTTTTACTATTTTATGCTTATGTCAATTATTATATGTTTCAGTGTTTCAATGTTTAGATGTTTACTGTTGCACCGAGGGACTGAGAGAAACGCAATTTCGGTCCTGTGTATGTCCTGTACAGTACATATTGCAGATCTGACAATAAAGTTGACTTTGACTTTGATAGAAACTAAATTTTTAAACAGTCTACATGTGTGAAAAATTAGCAAGCAGAAAAACCACCAAAACCTGATTCATATCTGATTAGGGTGACCAGATCCCAAAAACTCTAGTGTGGGACAAAAAAAAAGATGTTAAGTTACGTTAAGTTACACAAGATCATTCTCAAATATTTTTTACTGCTTCAATTGTGTTTTGCTTCAGGAAGAACAGAAAGAAAACATGTTTTTCTGAGAATCTACTTTTACTGACCTAACCGTCCATTTCCCAGTCTTTGTTTTGCTGTATGCAAAGCATTGTCGTTTTTTTTTATTATAAGCATACGAATAAATCAAATACATTTTCTTGTGCTGTGTGTTTATTTATTTTTCGTCATAGTGTAGGCGGCGGCGAGCAGGACCCGGTGCTGCGCATCCTCTGCCTTTTATTCACCTTCTCCACACCCACCCAGCCCAGCAGCTGGTCACCTTAGACTCAGAGTCATGTGTATTTTCATCACTTCTTACCTGAAGTTGAGTATTTCCCACGCTCGCATCTGCGGCTGCCGCGGGTCTCCCCCCGCGCCCCTGTCTGCGCCATTTCTCGGCCTCATCATCCACCTGCAGACCCCCGCTGTCGGGACCACCTGTGGCTGCTGCTGCCGAGGTGGCCGCAGCCGCTCCACAGCCACCACCAGCAAACATCTGAGTTATTTTTATACATTTTGTAGCATCTGCCTGAAGGGCTCGTCTCTTTTTAATCCTATTTTTTTCGGCGCCTCCTTTTCGCTGCTCTCCATGCTGTTGTCTTCTCCTCTCTGTCGTGTATGACTGATTGATTGGTCTAAGGGGAGGGGCTGATCTGGTCGGACGGGCCGCCCCGCCCGCCAAAGAGTGCTGAGAGATTTCATTGGATTAGCTCGATGTCGTTCAAGAAAATCAACCAATCGGCCGTCGCGATTGACAAAAAAATAGCTATAATTTATTTTTTTGGTTCATGACAGTCAGGACCGCCCGAGCGGCCCAAAAATCACCGACGGGCTGACCGGCCCACCGGGGATTTGCCCGGTACGCCCGATTGCCAGTCCAGCGCTGGGAGCATAATAAATGCTCCCAATGTTTTGTTGGTCTTTTTATTCTTTTTGTAAAGACGGTTTTTATGCATTTATATTTATTTATTTATTTTGCATCATAAGACACTGTGACGTCATCGGCTACTCGAGCGTCGTTCGAGTTTTTTTATGTTAATGTCGAGGTTAAAAATTATGTACTCGTTCAACCCATAACCGGTACGTGTACATGCATGTGCGTGTACATACCGGTACGTGTACATGCATGTGCGTGTACATACCGGTACGTGTACATGCATGTGCGTGTACATACCGGTACGTGTACATGCATGTGCGTGTACATACCGGTACGTGTACATGCATGTGCGTGTACATACCGGTACGTGTACATGCATGTGCGTGTACATACCGGTACGTGTACATGCATGTGCGTGTACATACCGGTACGTGTACATGCATGTGCGTGTACATACCGGTACGTGTACATGCATGTGCGTGTACATACCGGTACGTGTACATGCATGTGCGTGTACATACCGGTACGTGTACATGCATGTGCGTGTACATACCGGTACGTGTACATGCATGTGCGTGTACATACCGGTACGTGTACATGCATGTGCGTGTACATACCGGTACGTGTACATGCATGTGCGTGTACATACCGGTACGTGTACATGCATGTGCGTGTACATACCGGTACGTGTACATGCATGTGCGTGTACATACCGGTACGTGTACATACCGGTACATGTACATGCATGTATATACCGGTACGTGTACATGCATGTACATACCGGTACGTGTACATGCATGTACGTACATGTACATACCGGTACGTGTACATGCATGTATGTACGTACGTGTACATACCGGTACGTGTACATGCATGTACGTACGTACGTGTACATACCGGTACGTGTACATGCATGTACGTACGTATGTACGTGTACATACCGGTACGTGTACATGCATGTACGTACGTACGTACGTACGTACGTACGTGTACATACCGGTACGTGTACATGCATGTACATACCGGTACGTGTGCATGCATGTACACACCGGTACGTGTACATGCATGTACATACCGGTACGTGTACATGCATGTACATACCGGTACGTGTACATGCATGTACGTACATGTACATACCGGTACGTGTACATGCATGTACGTACGTACGTACGTACGTGTACATACCGGTACGTGTACATACCGGTACGTGTACATGCATGTACGTATGTGTACATACCGGTACGTGTACATGCATGTACGTACGTGTACATACCGGTACGTGTACATGCATGTACGTACGTGTACATAGGAGCCAAGATGGTCTAGTGGCAGGGCTTTTGACTACGGACCCGAAGGTCGCGGGTTCGCGCCCCGGCCACTACCCAGCTTGGGGTGTCTATGAGTGCACACCTATTTCTCCAGCTCCCCGGGCGCTTTCGGGCTGCTTACTGCACCACCTGGTAGGTGGTTGGGTTAAATGCAGAGATGAATTTCGTCTGTGTATGGGAAACATACGCAGATGACAGGAATAGACATTATTATATTATTATTATTATACCGGTATGTGTACATGCATGTACAGACGTGTACATACCGGTACGTGTACATACATGTACATACCGGTACATGTACATACCGGTACGTGTACATACATGTACATACCGGTACGTGTACATACATGTACATACCGGTACGTGTACATGCATGTACATACATGTACATATCGGTACGTGTACATACCGGTACGTGTACATACACGTACATACCGGTACGTGTACATACACGTACATACCGGTACGTGTACATACACGTACATACCGGTACGTGTACATACACGTACATACAAATACATACATAAATATATATACACATACATTTACATACGTATGTATGTATGTAGTATGTATGTAGATGGCCTCGTTCATAGGAACGATGGTTTGAGAGAGGAGTAAAGGAGGCCATCTTTGTGAAAAGAAACCGTCCGTCATTAAAAAGGGGTGGAGGCCTCCTGGTTCAACTGTCCCCCTCCTACAATGCTGTTATTGCTAGTATCACTCAGCCCTCTGTGAATAGCAAACAACCATCAGGGTACTAACGATCCATCGTTAGGCTGATGGTCCTCCTTGATCATGGGAGCAGCTGGTTTTGTCTGTCATCAGAAAACTGGTTGATCCACTGAGAGGGTGCTATTTATAAGACTAAGCTGAATACAGCAGCTCAGACTGAGGAAGTCTTTCAGACGAAAGACGAAACATTTCTACTTTTTTGTTTTGTTTTGTTTTTTGAATGTCCAGAGGACCAGACTTAGCTTTTTTAAATATGTATTTTACTTTACTGAAACTTCAAAATAATTATAATGGTCGTCTTTTCTTTTAACAGGTGTTTTTTTTTCCGGATAAATCCAGAAAAGGGAACCAAAGTGGAGAACAAAAACTCAAAGCGTCGTCTCAACCTGAACCCCCGAGTCCTCACCCTGATACAGGAACTCACCGATCACGAGTGGTGTGACACCTAAATAAGGACTCTCTCTGTGGACTCTAACTTGTTCAGTGAAGAGGTACTGCAAGTTTTTGCTTTTTGGACTGTTAGCAGGAAAAAAAAATTGAAGTTTCTGCTATGTGGACTGGTCATTGAAGAAGCACTGCAAGTTTTTGTTTTGTGGACTGTTAGCAGGAAAAAAATATTTGAAGTTTCTGCTCTGTGGACTGTTCATTGAAAAACCGCAAGTTTTTGTTTTTGGACTGTTCTGTTGGAGAAAAGGTACCGGTACTACAAGTTGTTGCTTTGTGGACGGTTGACGTATTGCACATTTTTGCCTAAACTTCCACATTTCCACATTTTTTGTTTAAAGTATTAAGACAACTGCTAAAAATGTAAACATTTACATTTAATTTATTTTAAGCTTTTTGCCTGGCATTTGGTACATTTTGTTAATTGAAAACTGTCTTGACTAAAAGAGGCTAATCTTCAGTTTTTGATTGTGGATTAAGTCAGAGTTGCTGAATTGTTTAAAAATGGTGACAATAAATTTTTCAAAAGTGATATGTACCTCTCATTCCATGATGTTACATTTTGCATGTTTTGTAATGACAGTAGTAGTACTGGTAGTCAGTTAGCGGGTTTAAAAAGTAACTCTTACCATTTAATTTGATTATTATTAGCGATGAACAAAATACACAAAATATCCTTTATTTTACATACAAAATTTTACTGTGGTTTTACCAGTTTAAATTAGTTTTTTGTTTGATATTTCCCAGTTAATTTAGCCAGTTGTTGATGTACTAAAAACATTTATTAGAGGTAAGAAATACAGGAAAGGGTCTTCTTATGTAGAACAAAACTGTAAAATTAACGTTTAAAAATGATTTGGTAGTAAGTTGTAGGTATTTAGTAATTCTAAGTGGGGTTAAATTTACATCAGTCCACACAAATAAAAATAAGTTAACACTAAGCATGGCTAATGAGTTATCTGAACTTATTTTTTTTGTATTAGTTGTACTACTTGATTTAGTACTGCAAACTTAAAAAATATTAGCTTTTCTTACTCACTAATCTTAAGACTACTTTGCTTAATTTTTTTGAGGCAACGGCTTTGCGTACTTTTTTTAAGTAAGGTCAACTAATTGGATCTTACAGTGTATGGTCTATGGATTACTTAGTTTGCTATGAAAATAATTTTAAATAAAAGGTAAAGTATTTCTTGTTTTACTTTAGAGTTGCATTCGGGCCTAAAGCCCCCAGTATACTGTACTTGTAAATGAGTCCTCGAGGCTCAATGAGATTAACCTGCCTAAATAAAGGTTGAATGAATACTCCTGCATCCTGTCAGCTGCACGGAAACTGTGCGCACTGTCCGCAGAGGGTTGAGACTTAATGCTCAAGTGTCCAACTTGAGCGGCTGCAGAGCAGCTCTGCAGACAAGGGGCATTTACCTTTGTGACAAACAGAGGTCGCCAAATGGTCATTTGCTGACACGCCTACTGGATAGATTGACAGGTCAGAAAAGAAAAATACAAGAGCTGGTAGCTCCAGCCACAGCAGTGTTCTGTGTTTATACATTGTTAATAAACAGGGAGTGCTGGCCCTGCAGCCCACACATCAGACCAGCCCACCAGGAAATCTCCAGACTATGGTGGCCCTAAGGTGTAAATGAACAACATTTGAAAAAAAGGAATTACATTAAGCCAAAGCGGAAGTGGCTTGAATCACATTAGAAAAAACAGAATCACATTTGAAAAAACAGAATTACATTTGAAAAAAAAAACGGAATCACATTAGAAAAAACAGAATCACGTTAGAAAAAACAGAATCACATTGGAAAAAACAGAATCACATTAGAAAAAAACAGAATTAGATTTTTCTACCTGCATTATTGAGCATGCATCAGGATGTATATTGTTCTGTTGTTCGGTTTTATGCTGTTAATAAAGTTTAAAAAAGAACTTCTTGTTTTGCTTAATGTAATTCTGTTTTTTCAAATGTAATTCTGTTTTTTATGTGATTCCGTTTTTTCAAATGTTTTTTCAAATATTTTTAATAAATATACACAAAGAGAGCACAAAGCAAATACACCCGACCGCTGTCTGTAAACCTACAAAGAACATGACAGAACACAGCAACAAAATACATATGTATAAAAGACAGAATATTCATGGCTTTGCAGTAGATTTCTATAAATATAATATATACATATACCTATATATATATATATATATATATACACATACAGTATACCTATACCTACATATATATATATATATATATATACATACATACAGTATACATGCATATGTATTCACATACACATCTACAAATCTACATACGATACCTGCATGTGCATCCTTGCATCTATTTGTGTGTGGTTGTGAGCATGCATAAGTTTATAAGGCTTCTCTAATAGAACATTCAATAGTGACCGTGAAGCATCAGAGATCCGACCCACAAAACCTGAGGCAGACAAAGGGGAGACCAGAGCCCAAGACCTCAAAAGGGACCCCGAGCACAGAACCCCCAGGGCCACCCAAACAGGATGAACCACTCACCAACTCCCCAGATCCGACCATAGGGGAGAACCAGAAGAGCCCCACCAGCAACTACACACAATGACCCCCCGGGGCCAACAGCGACATACTCACAGGCCCCTGCCGGAACCCGCTGCATCGATGCAGCCCCAGACCTAGACACCAAGGATGCACACTCCCCAGGCCCAGGCCCAACAGGACCAGAGGACCCAAGCCCCACCAGGCAGCCACCAGGCCGAGCCGACACACGCCCAAGCGCCCAGCCCCCGACACCGAGGCCCCCAAGCGCGCTGGCAGGCAAAGGCACAGCCCACTAGAGGGCTGCGTGGTAGGGGCACAACACCAAGCAGCCCAAGCTGTATCAAAGAGGGGGCAGTCTAAGTCCTGGCCTGACAAATAGCCATTCATACACAGACACAATCACACAGACCCACCCTCATTCTCACCCTCACTCACTCAAAGACATACAATAACGACACATTCCATTTACAGTATACAGGTAGTCCCCGACTTACGAGCGCTCTTACTTACGAGGTTCCGGACTTACGAGCTGGCGAATTTTTGGAAAAAACGCAAAAAATACCGAGTTTTTCTGTGTTTTTTCACCACAGTTCGTTAGCTAAACATGTGGACACACGTTTCCGATCATTTTTATGCACTCATAAGCAGCTTTTCGATGAAAAACGAGTGTTTGTAGTCGCGCTAGCAAAACCGTTCCAACTTACGAGCGAAAATCCGGACTTACGAGAACATGTGCTTCGTGTTCCAACTTACGAATTTTCGTCTTACGAGCACCTCGTTGTAACGGAACTCGCTCGTAAGTCGGGGACTACCTGTACTCCCGATACGCACTCTATACCCCCAGGTCCAAGACATGTACCTGCCCCCTACATGGGGCAGCCCACACCCAAACCCAGGAGGTAGACCCATTCATTCTGGGGTGGAGAGGAGCCGACATCCAAGATCCGGCCCAACCCGCGCCCAGCCGACAGGACAGGACACCCGAGTCCAAACAGCCCCAGGGAGGGCGCAGTGCCAGCCCCGCCCACGGCAAACCCCCAGGCCCCGAACCCCCCCATAGTCCAGGACAACACCCGACGGCCTGCCCTTCTACCGGACCCCACCCCCGGAATGGCAGCCAGCGAACCAGGGGGTAGCAAGAGAAAAAAAAACAAGACCCCGACACACCCACACCCGCCCCCAGATGTGCTGTTGATGTGTGTTGTTCAGTGCATTTTTTTTTAAAGGAAAGAGGAAGGAGCAGAGGCTGGCATAATGCCAGTTTCCCCTTCACCCCAACTCTAATCCAAACCCTTACTGTCTAAGTGCATCATTGGAAGTGAGCACAGGCACAGGGGGTGAGAGTAGTGTCATCCCGCCACCCATAGCCATAGTGCCCACCCCAAGTTCTTATATGTGAATGTCATGAGGATGTTATGAGTGCATGTTTAAGCTGTATAATAAAATTGAGTCCCAGGTGGCTCTGTTCAACAGAGATGTAAAATTGTTGTAGCTCACCCAAGCTCCAAAATCGCTACATGTGTGAAATTTGAAAATGTAGAGGGTGGAGGTGCGGGATGAGGGATGGGGAGAAAAATAACTGCAGGACCAAATGCTCCCGCAGGGAGTCAGCTCCCCCGCTGACCCAACAGGCACACCCAGCTCCCCAAGGTCCACCCAAGGAGCGAGGCCAAGACACCTCTCTGACCGCCAGGCCCATTGAGCTCCAGACCAGAGAGGGACAGGACCCCGAGGGCCACCAGCAGCAGGACCAACAGCCTGCACACCCCAGGGCCGCCAAGACCCCCACGAACCGCAGTCAACCCGCCACCCAAGAGGATGCCAAATCCCACATGGACGACCCGGCCAAGAGCTCCCGCCCAACCGCAGACAGAGCCAGGAAGCACCGGGAGTGGGCCCCCACCATAAGAAAGGGGCCAGCCAGCTGGCCACGCATATTCCCAGGCCATCACCAAGGACATCCACCCAGTCCCCACCCCAGAAGAAATACTACACCCACCCCTCATACTAACAACTCTCAGAACACATAGCACACTAGACACCCAGGCTGGGTCAACCTGCCCCATCCCACGGGCCACTGGTCACGCCCCCAGACACCCAACCCCCCAACCTGTTTTTTCAAATGTAATTCTGTTTTTTCAAATGTGATTCCGTTCTTTCAAATGTCATTCTGTTTTTTCAAATGTCATTCTGTTTTTTTAATGTGATTCAGTTTTTTCAAATGTAATTCTGGTTTTTCTAATGTCATTCTGTTTTATCAAATGTGATGCCATTTTTTCTAATGTGATTCCGGCCACTTCCGCTTTGGCTTAATGTAATTCTGTTTTTTTCTAATGTGATTTGAGCCACTTCCACTTTGGCTTAATGTAATTCTGTTTTTTCTAATGTGATTTGAGCCACTTCCGCTTTGACTTAATGTAATTTCGTTTTTTCAAATGTTGTTGTGTTTTTGGTGTTTGTTGTGTTTTTTCAAATGTAATTCCATTTTTTTTCAAATGTTATTGATTTACACCCTAGGGCCACCGTACTGTCTGTCACTGGGCAGTTTGGTGTGCGACACCGCGCATGTGGTCGTAAAAAATGAGCTTTGCGCAGACATGCCCTGCGGAGGTCCATGCGTACCTCCACAGACGTACGCACGTACCTCCGCTGTGCTTGTTTGTTTTTATTGTACAGCACTTTGGTTGGCCTTGTTGCTGTTTTAAGCACAGATAATATATACACTAGATAAGACATCCCCGCTGTTGGCCAATGGAGACCGACATCGTCAGACGGCGGCCATCTTGCCACAGACAGAACGCCCACTCTTAACATGAATGTGAATGGGGCATTTACTATTAAAATAACCATAACTTGCTTAATTTTCAACCGATTTTAAAACGGTTTGGTTTGTTATAAATGTGAGAGATGTTGTTATAATATGGTATACTTAAGATGGACGTTCACATGAAAATAACGTTATATAGACACTGTATTGCACTAGCAATATACACAATAAGATTATATTTACATCTATTTATAAATACATGTTTATTTCCAGCGAAATTAACTGACATATGTTACAATGCTAATAAATATTTAATACTATTTCATCATAAATAGCATTATTATTAGTGGTATGAAAATAATTTATGCCAATTTTTTCCCTACACATGCAAATATTATGTAATATTAAATACATTATTACACAAACCTTGGTCAATATGTGTAGTTTATTTTTTTTAGATACATGAAAAGATTTAATAATCGGGAGATATAAATAAACAAACAAACAAACAGAAATAAACATCTGATAGTGTGACAAGACTCTCAGTCCCTCGGTGCAACAGTAACTATTTAAACATTAAAACACTGAAACATATAATAATAAACATAAGCATAAAATAGTAAAACTGTACTGTCCTGAGTTTTTGCATAGTGGTAAATGAGTATGAAAATTTACACCAACTCTAAAACTAAAACACTAAACATTTAATGAACATAATACTGTCCTGAGTTTTTGCATACTAGTATAAAAAGTAAAAAAGTATAAAAGTACAGTATAACTATAAAATAAACTAAAGATCTTCTTCTACAGAGGACATGTCTACAGCTGACAGGTTTGTTGATGTGTCAATGTGGTAGAACTGGTCAGCAGAGGACATTGGTTCAACTGGTTGGGACTCTGTCTCATCCTGTGCGGTCACATTGCCTTTTATGCTTGGTTTAACACCACACCGGGCCATCAGCTTTCTGAAAATGTTCTTGAACTGGCTGGCACTAGGGTTGTTATTCCATCCACCTTAAAATAGACACAAGATATATAACAGTATATTACATATTCACCGATTTTTCAAACAAATAAACAAACCAAATGTATTTTCCTAAAAAAAAAAAGAAAACATGGATCAACAAATTGAAAACAATACAGTTGCTGACAGTTCCGGTCACTTAGTGTTGTGTTAAAAAATAATTATGAATTGTACCAGATGCTCTGATGGAGTTAAAGAGAAGCTCCAAGTGGTCCTGGCTGAACCTGTAGGTCAGGATATATCGCTGCTCATCAAGCAGCACAGGAACCATTGACATCAATGTGTCAATATTGATGATAAATCCCAGGATAGAGAGGAATCTTAATCAAATAAAGCAAATATTGTATAATTACAAAGAGGTCCCAAGAAAGAATGAGTTTAGGATCTTAACATTTACTTTTTTTAGGGGTGGCGGTGACTAAACACAAGAGCAGGAACAGAGACATATTTTAATACAGCAAATATATTGTAGCAAAACACCCTGATAAGATAAGAAGTACCATCACCAGAAAAGAGCATCTTATGAACGTGATGCAGACAGAAAAGAGCATATTATGAACTCCATGCAGAGAGGTGAGAACAACTGAGGAGATAGCATTAGAGCACTTAAAACAACAACAAGGTCAACCAAAGTGCTGTAAATATATATTATGTCATTATTATGTAAATATATATTATGTATAATATTATGTCAATAATATTATCTCACATTTTTTGTGTGTAGCGTGACGTGTAATGTGCACTGATCCAAAATATAACTATGATTATTCTAATTAAAGTAATAATACTGTCACAGAGTCTTACAGGTGAAATGTGATCCCACGGTTTCTTGTTTTGATGTTACGTCTATTGGAGCATCCATAGGCTGCACAAAAGTCAGGCATCTTGTCAAAGAGTATTTCTGTAAAACACAAAGCAGTAATTAGTGTTGAACATACCAAACCGCTTGGAAATCATGTGCAGCTTTAGTTCAGTTAAAAACAAAGAGCTCCTAGTGATCTAAGAATGCTGGGGAAATGTTTGGAATACTAGCTAGCCCTTAATCAAAGGCTCTGGTTAATAGTCTGCTAATAAATACAGTCATGATCAAGACAGTCATTTAGACAAAAGATTATTTTGTTATAAAATAGTTATTGGTGTAATAAAAACAGAATTTAAATTCTAGATTTTCGATGAGTGTGACACCCAAAACACGAATAAAACCTTTTAAAAAAGACGAAACTGCTGTCTGATTACCAAAGAAATCATAGCCACGTTAATAACGTTTTTAAAAACATAAACCGTTTGTAAATCCGTCAAGATTACAGCGAGTTAAACGTATTTTTGTTTGTATAAATCCCTCACCTCCATACGGTTTCCACAGCTGCAGCTAATGTTGCTGTCTGTGGCAAGATGGCTGCCGCTTGACGACGCCGCTGACTCCTCCTCAGCTTATCTAGTGTATATATCTATGGTTTTAAGTGCTCTATAAATAAATTGGTATGGTATGGTAAGATCGAAGATGTTTTTAAGATTTATTGCAATCTAACTTAACGTTACATTTTACATTTACTGGGTTTGTGTACACAGTTCATAGTCTGTCCATCTGCTGAGGAAAATTTTAGGTTTTCCTAATTTTCATCTTATTATGGTTGAAAGGCATATGTAAAGAGAAGGTTACAGAAACACTTTTGCAGCATGGGACATTCAATGAATCACATTGAAGAAAGTCATTAAAAAGTGAAGAATATGTGAGCCAACGGTAAAAAAGCAAAGGTGACATCCCTCAAATAAGGCAAGAAATAAAAAGGTCAGGGAGGCTGCCACAAAGCCTGGAGCAACAATGAAGAAGCTGCAGGTGTTTCTGACAAGTTCTTGTTGTGAACCACCTGTGACACCATCCATCCATCCATTATTTTTACTCTCTTCTTTCTTTTCAGGTTGC